>JANDBE010000045.1:12975497-12991014 GCA_024320915.1 Erigeron philadelphicus | reverse complement strand
TTTGATGGTTATGCTCTTGGTTTTTGGATATTTAAAAAGGGAATATGGTTTGAAAATATGGAAAAAAAAAAAAAAAATGAAAAAAAGAAAAAAAGGAGTTCCATCTCTATAAATAATATATCATAACAAAGCAAGTATTTCACAATCAATCTAAGCCGTGAGTATGAGCCACAATAAATAGGAAGGTGATGTGATTGGGGAAAAACCCATACCTAGGTGAAGATGTGTGATTTGAGGCGTTTGAGAAACCAGCATAAACATTTGAATACGACTTGGTCAAATACGAAAAGTTAGCAATTGGGGGAAGAGGAGGTACCCTTTCACCTTTTTTCAACATATCTTGCAAATTGACCCTTTGTAATGTCAACACAGCTCGAGATTCTTTCCACATAAAAACAAGCATCCCGTCTTCAAACACAAAGAGCGAGCCCGGCTTAGAACCTGGATACCTAAACCCATACCCATTTGAGATACCCTCACCACTAAAGGCCTCTTTTAAATCAAGACAATTTGATTCTCCATCACAATCCCATGGAAACGGCTCAGCTGAAGGCTCATTTATATTTGCTATAAACATAGCAGATCCATTCGGGTGCAAAACATAGTGGGTCCCTTCCAAAATTTTTGTTCCGATAAGAACTCGCTGACCCAGTGATGATTCTGCATATGAAAGCAACAAAAAGAACAAAGCTTTCCCGGGTTTGTCAGCAGAAGATCTCCCAGGAGGCCAACCAAAAGTTCCACCCCATAAACCAGCATATTCTTGACCAATTAATGGCTCCTGTTCTGGCAATTTGTATAAAGCAAATTTGCTATCATGCATATTTGGCCATGCTCTATAAGAAGATAACCTTGCAGTTGAAGCATGCAAAGTTAGTCCTATTGTATCGCCTGACCGCAAGAACTCTTGAAATTGTACATACTTACTGTTTTCACTGCTTGTATAACTTCTTGAATGTTCACGGCTTCCATTGATTGAGCTTGATTTTCCAATGATTTGTTTGAAACTATCCCTAAAATACCCAACAAATGACTTCTTTTTTGAACTCTGGATTCGATGATGAAGCTGAGAATCATCAAGAAACTTTCTAACTTCACCCAAATTTGATTCGCTGGGATCACACTTGTACATTTGCATTAATCGTGATCGACGTTCACATAATCTACTAGAATCTTCCCCTTCTGAGCAAGGAAAAGATAACCCATCTGCTGGCTGTGACATGTTAACACGGATTTGACTGGTCACAGTTTCAATCAATTTTCTTCTGTCACTAAATGCCAAACGACTAAATGGGACAGGCGGTTTCTGCCCATTAATTCTTAGTGACTTAGAAACCCCGGGTTCAGATGGACAAATCTTTCTAGAAAACTCTCTATCCACGGGATTTGCAATCCCAACAAAGCTTTTGCTATGGACCAACTTACCCCCATCCCTTAGTTTCCGGGGTTCAACCTCAAGTAATAATACGTTGCAACTTCTGTCTACACCTTTGAGTGAACCTGGATAGAAATAATTAGTTTCACGTTCTCTCCCATGAAGAAGAAAAACAGATGATCCATCAACATCACCAATGATTTCAAACACAGGTGACCATAGAATCGGGCCTTGTTCAATTCCTAAAGGGCCGAGTTCTTGTGGGATGATTCGACATCCAACAACTGATATAAAACCCGGCATGACATAAACTACATTACCAAGTTCAGGATTTTGGTGAACCCAAATCCCAATCAATGGCTGCACATTTACAAGAAACCTACAAAGGGATCTATAAGAATGAACCCCTTTTCGCCACTCGATAAGATCTTTATTTGGAATCACTCCAAGCAATTCACATTGTGTTAACCAGACTTTATCAGAACTTGCAAGGGCATAAAGACTACGGCAACAAATCGAGAGGTTAAACACGTCTTTCGGAGTCAGAGATCGAGTTACAACAGCAAATATATCATCAGGTAAAGCTACAAGTAACTTTGATCCACATATTTTATTATCAGCAGATATCATCATAAAAAGATTGCTAATTAAAACTATATTAATGAATACATAAACAGTAAAATTCACACATACATATACATATATATATATACACACACACACAAGCAGCCACAAACTCCAATTGATGTTCCTCAAAATTCTTAATAAACTCTACTAATCTCAACAGGGCCTAAAGATGGATAGATACAAAATATATATATATATATATATGGTATCTAGTCTAGAGATATAAGAAAGAAATAATGGTAAAGTTGGAACCTTTATTGAATAAAAAGATTCATCAAATTGACCTTACTTAATTGCATAGATCTACAAAGAGAGAGAGAAAGAGATCACAAAGAATTAGGTTGATTCAGGAGCAGAAACTTTATAAGATAATAATACTATTATGTTTTATTATTGATTGATTCAAGTGAACAAGAAGAAGATGACCCAGAAAAGGCGTGTGTGTTATGTATTGTAATCAGACAAGAAATATAAGCATTGAAAATGAATAGAAATATCAATTATCTAATTGGGATGGGAAATAATTGGGATGGGAAATTGAATAAATTTTAACATTTTATTTAAATAACCCTTACTTTTAATTTAATAATTAAAATTGTTCTAACTTGATTCCTCATATTACTTTCAAATATTATTTTCAACTTGCAAAGGACTCCACCCAAAATACAGTAATTTGATTTACATAAAATTACAGTTTAAACTTTTGTACTATTCTTTTCTTTTATATTGTATTGTTTAGCTATTTTAAAGGTGGAAAAGAGATGGGAGAAAAGGAAAAATTATAAAATGTATTTTAAGTTTTTTTTTAAGTATGGAAAGGGAAGGAGTGAAAATGGTTAGATAAAGAAGTTTAATTGTTTTTTATTTCAAAAGTTTTTTCCTTATTTTTGAGGTGATTAGGAAGGAAAACTTTTTATTGTTAAACCTTTAATTTCTCGTACTTATATTAAAATTATTATTCTTTTCTTTTAACTGTCAACTTTATTTTTAATTTCTCGTATTTAATGTCAAAAAAATTTAGGTTTATATATTTTTTTTTTCAAAAAAAACTACTATATACTTGTAAAATTATATTTTTTTTATTTATTTACAACATTCATCCAGTGCTACTAAAATAATTACACCATACATTTTCACATTGTTTATTTACATTAATAATCACACCGTTAAGGTTGTTACCGTTGTTGCCGCCACCACCTGTTTTTTCCACCAATACTTGTCACTGCAACACTACTAGTCACTATATAGTCGCATCTTGTGAGCATAAATCTAATTTATTAAAAATAATTTATTTTTTACTCACAAATGTAGAAATAAATGACAATAACCTATATGTTTTTAGGAGCATTGGTGTTGGTGTTGTTTAAGTTAATGTGGGATTGAATGTATGCCTTTAACATAGCTATAAACCAAAAATATAAATTTTGTTTATAAACTTCGGTTGATAGCACTTAAGTTAAGATGCTATTAGGAACATATTCGTTATCCCAAAATAAATAACTACAAATGTTAAACATATTTATTGAAGGATATATCTTTTTAATCCTCTTAATATAATGGATTGTATTTTCTAATTTTCTCTTTTCGGTTTGTTAAATGTCATGATTACTTTTTTAAGATTTTTAAAAGGGTTTTTCTAAAAGATCTATCAACCTATACAACTTTCCCAAATTTTTCGTATTTTATATCTTTGGGATGAACCTAGTATAGTATAATACTACACTGTAAATATTTATTAAATCCGTCGATCAAATACAATACTGATTTAACATACATCTTCGTATTATATTATATGATAAATGTTTATTGAAATCCTTAATTTTGCTTGAGATCTAAGAGTAATGTTCATTTGATATTACAAATACATCTTAATTTAATCCATAACATTTTTCAAATACAGTAATGGATTGAAAGGAAGTCAAGTCCTTCCCATTCAGGAAAGAAGCTGTTGGTATATCATGTGTGCCGACTGCCAAAAGTCACTTGACTCTGTTTATTATTCAATTCGATATGACTAGCATATGTAGAGATAGCGGAACCACCAGGTAATAGACCAATGGCTACAAACTGTCATTTTTAAGGGAAATCTGAGTTTGAGTCTTGTCAAACGAAAACTTGAGATAATTAGGAGATTATTAAGTGGTTGAAATTCACCTGGACACTAGTCTGGAGGATTAGTGGGTATCAAATAATATATGGGATCAGGAGTTTCTATCCAATTACCCTTTTTATGTAGAGTATCAGGTTCTCAGTGACTCGGGCTGAAGCGACAACAAAAGATCTGAATGTGAAAATGCTTTCTTTGTAAAAACCTTATCAGAGGATCAAGATAAAAGTAAAATGATCCGTAAAATTACGTATTTAAGGTGAAAGAAGACAAAATATTGACATTCAAAACTAAACGACAACAAACAAGCAGATTTTAATTGGGTAAAAGAATGGACCCGAGAAGTTCCTTTGCAATTTTGGTCGGATTAGATTTTGTTAAGGAGTGGCTAAAGTTAGATTTAGAAATTAAGTTTTTTTTTCACCGTAAGTATAGGCTTTATGGTTGTGTGAGTTTCATTTGTGTGATCATATAATCACCATATATGTTTGTATAGACATACATACATGAATGAATCGCTTTTTAACTTTGTAAAATCTTGATAACTAATTGCAAAATTGATTGATCTATTTATTATACGTTTAAGATCATAAAATGGTGCAAACATACTTTAAACCCAAACACGATCACAACAACTCCTATTAGTTCTTCAACTCAATAAATAGGTAATAGTTATCATTTTTTTTTATTTTTTTCACATATTATTCAAATTATCTATGATTATTTACTCTGATTTTTGCATCTATTATTAAAGTGGTTCGCTTTTTTTCAAGTTCTAAACGATTATTATTTTACGGTTATCTTCATTTCCACACACCATTCGTACCATCTATGGTTAACTCTTATTTTTACATCTAACTAATTTGTTAGCTTAGTTGTAAGTTTGAAAATTACATTTATATTCATATAATGATATCTTTATTTTATTTTAAACATATAATTTTTAACGGTATGTATGACAAAATACTTATCCTCATGTAACATATTTAGGGGTTGGGTAGTATAAAACAAGTATTAAAGTAAAAAAGTAAAAAAAATAAAAATAAAGATCTTGACCATTGGGTCATTGATGCACAAATATTCAAGAAACAATTGATGCATGATGATTTTCATGATACGCGGTTATTTTTAGTGAAGAGCAACTTATTGTAATATTTGTTTTACTTTAATACTTGTTTTATTTTACGTAAAACCAATGTATTTAATCTAGTCTAGTTAGTAGTATAAGCAATATTTATGGACTAATTCATAGTTCCTAAATATGATATTAGTAACTTAATTAGCATAGTATTTGTGACTGACTTTTAGTCAATGATAAAAAAAAAAAATAATAAATAAAAAATAAAAAAAAACCATTAGGGACTAGATACGAGTCTCATTTCCTACATTTTTAAGGATAGATTATTGAGAGGATATCTCGAAAGTTCTAGGTTCCATCCATAATATTCGTCTAATTTAGAAGTTTAGTAGTTCGTTGTTAAAAAAAAAAAAGAAAAAAAAAAAAGACTGAAATAACATGATATCAGGTCATAGAAATGAGGACTGATTTTTTTTTTTTTTTTTTTTTTTTGAGATTGATCCCCACTCCTTGTTGGTTCGATACAACAAAGACTAATTATTAAGTTAATAACCCCACTTTCCATATCTGATAGACCTTAAATTCAGAATTCAGGCTTCTTTAATACTTTGTCATCCCAGCTTTAATACTTTGTCATCCCAGTAAATTGGAAATAAGGAACCAAATAAAAAGTATAATCATTACATAATGTCTAAATTACTTTAATGATGAATACATAATTCTATTAGTCATTTATTTTTTAAAATATCTTTATTAATATTTATATTAATTACTTTTACATTAATTATTTACACCATTCCACTCCACGCCACCTCTACCTTTCCCCACCACCACACCGTCGCCGCCAAAAGTACCGCCGCTTTATGCGGATACCGTGTTAGTGTTCTTAATAGAAATAATTAGATATTATGCAAATAGATGAAGAATGGACAATCGTAATCTAAAACTACATAAGTTGTACCTTCTTTTCTACTCAAACTTAATGATATCAAGATCAACATGTTTAGATAAAATCAACCACAGTCAAAACGAAATAATCTTAAAAACTGTAATAATCTATAGTCTAAAGTCTTTCCAAAACTTGATAATATTTTAGGTCAGCCTCACTTGGTTTTCTTCTCCTCTGCACTACTGCCAGAGACCGATGCCAGGGCTACGGCTGCTTCATCTTCATCCTCTCCGCCAAAACCAAACTCATTCACTCGCTTTTTGTCTACTGGATAAGCCCATCTTTGATACAAATATATCAGGAATATTACATCTGCAACCACAACGTTAGCAAATATATACAACATCAGTAATACATAAAGAGAAGTCGCGCAACTGCTTGGCCAAAACATTAGAGGTGGCAAGTTTGACTAATTTACTTACGAATGAGTCAATTCGCTATATGTTTTGTCACCGACGGATCAAATTATTTATAAAAAGCTTGGAAAAAGGTGGGTTGAAAATGAAACAAATTTTGGATAAAAAACTATGGCATCATTTTATTTAACAGAAATATTCTTTTAAATAAATAAAAAACTTAGTAGCATTTTACTCGAAACAATTATTTTTTTAATCATAAAACAAATTTTGAAATCATAATTTGACACAATTAAGTATTTGAAATATTAAACAAAAAGTTGTTTTCCTTGGACAATGAAGTTTTCCGGATAAACTTAACCTCATCAGACCCGTCCTATCCAATTTTCCACCACTACTATATACATGCATCGTGTAAGCTTTAGTAGAAGTGTAGAACTTATTTCAAATCGATAAATAGTAGAAACGGTGAAGTTGGTTCAAACATACCGTCACGGAAGACGGATAGTCTATGTAGCATTGGCATCTTTATTACAAAGGCAAAGAGATCATCAATAATTGTATTGAGAAACTTGTAAGTCATCTGCCTCCATGGTAAATGAGCAACCGATTTTAGCTTATAATTGATGAACAGCTGTGGGCACATCATAATGAAACCTGCAACATAGTAACAGACGTAATTAGCTACACTAAGAATCAGAGAACAATGACAACATGATTTAGCCCCTTTAAATTCCAGTAGTACACAGTCATAACTAAGGGATGCTGTAAAAAATATCAAAAGTCAAACTATTGTGTTCATTCGTAGATTTAGGGCCTTACCGAACATGTATACACAGCTTGTAAGTGATGAGAGGATCCATGAGTACCAGCTTTTGTGGGTTTCATACATGAGTGAATATACAGAAGAGCAACCAACAAGTACGAAAAGTACATACGACAAATACTTCATTGCAAGATCATCATATTCTTTTGTCTTGTTTCCTGCATAAGAATCCCGATCGCTGAACTTCAATTTAGGTATGCTACCAGTTCTATCAACCTGATAAAAGGTAACAATGATTAATTACTTACATCTACTAATTTACTTTAATGAGATAGTTAGGATATATAACATAAACATATATTACTGAAATGATTATTTCATAGTATACCTCAATGTGCATTGCTTTCCCTATTTTCCAGAACTCTATGCAGACCCCAATTCCAGAACTTGCAAGTATCATCCAAGAGGTATCATTGTCCAGTAAGTAGAGGAAGATAACTAACTGACAAATAAAACTCACAACCACAGATTTTGCAGAAAGTCCTTCCATAGATTTATTTTTGTTCCAGAACTGTATATCTGCATTAATAGAATTGATCATAGAAACAATTATAAATGGTTTTCATCACTGAGAAATGAAGGAACAATATGATTTTTGACATTACCATTCTTGAAGGCCAAAAAGTCAAATACTGAATGAAGCAGTGATACAAACATAGTAATTCCCAGGAGATATGGATTTCCTTCCACAAACACTCTCTGTATTAACAACAATATCATGAACAATAACACACATCAACATAGATGGGAAAAAGCAAATTGCACAAAATAGACACAATAGGTAAAAGTTCTTAATTTTTTTATTTTTTTTTTTGTAAAGGTAACTTCTTAGATACTGAATTCCTTCAAGTTAACCACTTTTCGGGCACCACAACAGAAAAAAAAAAGGAAAAAAAAAAAGAGTCAACACTGGTAAAAGTTACCACCTCGTCCTTGCCTTGACAGGGTATTCGGGTAACACTTTCAGATTATGCACCAATATTAAAAAACTAATACTAAAATTTAGAAGACGAAAATGAATACCTTAAGCTCATCAGCTTCTCCTTCAAGCATACTACCATAACTGCGATGAATCTGGAATGATTGATCAATTTGAAGAAATAACTGCCATTTTGTCATGCTTATAGGAGCCACTTCCAAATGAAGGGGCAACTCCGTCACTGTCTCATTAATTGCTATAAGCTTATCTCTAAGTAACCAAAACTCGTTGAAGAAGACAGTTGGATAATAGTTCCCCGAGGTGGGTTCAATATTCATGTCTGCAACTCTAGTCAAGAAATTCCAATTCTATTTAAGTGGATAAATGAAAAGCTTTTAGATGTACTCTCAAGAGGGGCAGGGATAATGTGTTTTCAAAGTGACTATGTGATTTTGACTAGTTAGATTGCAGCTATAATAAATTAAGCTGTAAGAAATAATATTTGTATGTGCTTTTGTTCTTTGAAGCTGTAATAAACAAAAAACAATTAACCCATTGTTGACCATTTATTCTTTATTGAAACATTAATATATAAAAGAACTGCTAATAATTGAAGCTATAAAAGTAGCACATCATGGAACTGACGGATCAGATTATTTAATCTGAAGAATAGAAGGATACGAGGAGCAACATTCGGTGGAATTGCACGTTGAGAGTACCTGGGAAAATTACATAAAACAAGGCCATGCCCATGTCAGCGAAGAACCCAATCAAATAACCATTTAGGTTGAAACTATAATCCATCACATACTTCGTAAAATCATCAACCAGGTTAACAGTGATATTTGGTTTCCAATACGAATTCATAGGTCCATCATCCTTTGATTCAGCTTGAGGTTCATCATCACCCTGACAACATGTCAACAGCATCCAACTCAGTCAAATGTCAATAATACCCTTAAATGTGACAAAAGGATAAAGGTGATACAAACATACTCCAATAGTCGAACTATAAAAACTCAAGTTGATTAATGATTAGAATGAACAAACCTCAGAGACTGCAACATCCTCAATGCTGTCTTCGGAGTTCCCCAATAGGCTCTTCTTTTTGTTTGCTTTTGACTTTGGCAAGTATGCCACGATAGCTGCAAGTAAATATTGTTCTTAAGATACATATAGCCAGGGTAGAATAAAGCTTGTACTAATTATAATGTAGATTTCAGTTGGTGCCAATCCAAAGTTTACTTGATAAGATAAAATGTATTACGATGTTTCAGTCCAAATGCAGACAAAGGCTGGTATTCAGGGTCATTAGGGTCTACTGGAAAACCAGAACGTGCAAAGAAGATGTGGGCAAATAGACTCCCATTATGCTTTAAAGCCTGAAAAAATGTTCAAAAAAAATTATAAGCGTCGTGATACACAAGAAAAAAATACATCTAAAATAATAAACAAGATGCGAGTCTCGAACGCCTATTTAATAACTAAGAGGCGGCGCATATCAGTTTCTAGCGGTGGTTGACGAGGTGGTGTATTGCAACTTAAGAGCCTAGAAATCACCATTGTATATGGTATGTGTTAGGATAAAAAAAAAAGAAAAAAACGGGGGTGGGGGAGGGGGAGGGGGTAGCTGATAAATTTTCAGCTTAATCGCACTTAGGCAACTGTTTTCTTTTTGAGCTTCTAAGCTAAGAAACATAAAACCGAAACACCCTAAAAAGATGATTATTAAAACTTTCTTGAAATAATAGACTTTTCTTAATAAAATAGTCTTTTGGTCAAGAACATATCCATGCTAGGTCAGGGCATTCGTGACTCAGATTGGCTAAAGGGGGTGGGGTGGTATTTTTGAAAGTTAGGACTTGAATGAGGGAGAAATCGGATTTCGTTTTTACATATAAAAATAACAATTTATGAAATAATATGTAAACAACTTCAAAGTTCAAACATTGTGTGAAAACTTTAACATAATACTTCAAAGTTCAAACTTAGCTATTTAGAAACATAAATGTAAACCAATTTAGGATCTATTAAAAGTTTATCACAAAAATGACCAGAGTTAGCCCGAGTCGGCCGAATTTTCACTGAGTCGGCCAAATCTTGATCGAGTCATCCGAGTTTGACCAAAGTTGACCCAAAACTGAGCTGTTGAACGGTTTTTCGTCCAACCCGGCTGATTCGAACCCTCAAGCCCCCCAATCCCCGATCCTGATTTCCCGGCCAATCCAGCCAATTTTTACAACCCTATATCCACGGTTACTATAGTCACAGTTTACTTGACGTGTGACTAAATATTTTACAAGAAAAGCATAGGTTAAGGTCAAAAATGTGGGTGCTATAGTAATTAGTAGTCATTCTAAGTAGTTCAAAGATATTAAATGGCAGGTTTAAATGCTTAATAAGAAAGTTATAGAAGATTACCTCAGAAGGATAATACTTCAAAGAAAGAGTACGAGTGCTCTCTGGCGTCCAAACTGCATAAGGTATATTTGATTCGTGCCATATAAGTGCCTCTTCGTTCCCGAAATCATTAAACTTCTCATGTTCAGAGAGATAAAACCACATATCCTGCAGAAAAAAAGTATAAGCATAATAATATTTAGGTTATATATGAAGACAAGAAACTAAAACAGAATATAATCATATGGCTCCTCTAGAAATCTAGAACAAATAAACGACTGATATAGTTTTAGTAATAGTGGAGACCAGCTTCAAGAATAGATATTATTTCTTACACATGAAGCATCCTTGGTTATGAACATGCACTTAGCAATAATTAAGGTTTAAAACAGCAAAACAAAGAGTTAATCTTTTCATTATGACCAATTAAGTAAGCTAGCTGTTCATAAAGATGCAATCTTTCTCCTTACAACCTTCTAGCAACTATAAGCAACAAATATAAAAAAGGTTTAGAATCTAAAATTTCTCACTTAAACCTAGTTTGTTTGGAATGTAGAAGTGTAATGTAGTACGTTGCATCTAAAGAATCATTCTTTAATTTTACAACCCCCAAAAAAAAAACTGTTAACCCAAGATAAAATTCTTCAGTGGGGCCCAGCTAGAAGGAAAAATATGGATGTGATGTGTTGCCCTCTATGCATTGCTGATTTTGATTCACATAACCACTTGTGCATACTCTACTCAGGTTTGGTTAGCTATTAGAGATCGAGCAAATATTAGACAAGCTGATTACTCACTCACAGTCTAAATCTCTCCACTTGTAGCTGTTGCAGCTTACTTCATCTGGCAAGAGAGGAATCAACGACTTTTTGCTAATCACACTCGGCCACCTATTGGCTTATGTATATCACTGTTTCTCGCATAAGCTAGTGAAGTTGAATTTCAAGAGGACTACTAGAGTTAATTCCATACTTGATGTTTGAAATGTGCAAGATGATTGTTTGTGGATGGCTAAATCATAGTATTTCATAATTTACGTGTCTACTTGTTTCTCGTTTGTTTTTGATTGGTTATCTTTCTCTTACTAGAGTATATTGGATTTACATATAGAGGGTTTGTCCCATATATGAATTATAAAAGTCAACGGGGTAATCCCTTTACACAAACCACCAAAAAAAAACAAATATTTAAATATCTAATCAACTTGGATGCGCAAAAATCATGTAATAATTAGTTGATATCGTAAAAAATGGAAACCAAACCTCTAGTAGTCCCACGAACCAGTCCCACTACTTAAACGGACATATAAACATGATTTGAACCCTTGACCTCCACCTTTTAAATTGTATGTCTTTCACCTACTGCGGAGGCAATTATTTGGGAATACTAGTTTCTAGTAGCATTAGATTATGCAATTATCCTACATAACAACTCACTCATCATTATATATACGAATTAGGTTAAAGTCTATCACTCAGCAATATAGAATTGCAAAAAGTAACTTACACAACTCAAGTTTCCAATAAATCTATTCAAGCACCGGTAATGCGTTGGAATCTGGTTCCCAAATATCCCTTAATGTTACTCGATTTTACCTCTACCATATGACCGGTACCACCAAAGTATTAATCTATCACTCATGTACAAAGACTGATATGTATAAGTATTCTTAAATAGCCTCAAACTTTACCACAAACATCACTACGACAATTATACACGTGTATATATATATTATAGGGAGATCTAAAATCATTCACGCAAAAAGTTATATATATATATATAAGAAAAAGGAAACGGACCAAAGATTCAGATTTATGAAAAAGATTGGAGATCTGAATAGCAGGATCGGAAGAGCCTGGAGCACCACCAAGGGGTTTACTGGGTGAAAAAAACTTGGAAGCAAAGTAATATATAACAGCTATTCTTATTATTCCGGTGACCATCTGCCCCATGCCCTGAGGTTGTTGTTGTTGTTGTGGTGGTCCACCACCACCGTCAACCACCGCTGCCGGCTGCGCCATTTCTCAGTGGGAGAAAAAGATATTAGGAAGAGAAAAGAGATTTTGATGTTGTTCCGATGGATGTACTTGTGTTTTTGCAACTCCTTTTTATTTTTTTTGAAGAATCATTGTACGTCACACTTGATTGCAAATATATAGGATTGATATTTTTTAAAATGTAAAGTTAACATCTCTTTTTAGTTAATCTTAATAATTAAGATTCAAATATAAACCTTTTAATTTTAATTTAATGGTTCTTATCCATTAATCTATAAACCTATAAAGTTGATTAGCTCATTAATTAAAGATTTCATTAACATTAATTCTCATTAACTTTATTATTATTTTTATACCCTTTTAATTACTAATCGTCAATTTCAATCTCTTTTCCATCATTTATTTTTCCATCATTTTCTTCATTCCCTTTTAAAGAATATGAGGGAGTTACATTGAGTTACTAATTGTCAATTTCAATCTTATATAATAAAAAAAAGCTCAAGTTAAATTTTTAGCACTGCATTGATTGTCAAATTTATGTTAAAATTTATTGGATTAAGGTTAATTTGGTTATCTATTTATCTATATCTATATCTATAAACATATAAAGTTGATGGCCTTAAGGTGGATTAACTCATCACTTTATGGTATTAATTAAGGATTTCATTAATGAGGATAATATTAATTCTCATTACCTTTATTATCTTTATACCCTTTTAACTAATGTGAGGGAGTTACTTTTTTAACATAATATGAGGAAGTTACTAATCGTCAATTTCAATCTTTTTTCCATCATTTATTTTTTCATCATTTTCTTCATTCCCTTTTAATGAATGTGAGGGATAACATGTCATAATTCATAATTAATGCATTGTGCTCATAATTGAAAACGCATGGTTTCTTCATGTACTTATATGAACCATTCATAATTTGATGCGATAATATGTCATAATATCATAATTCATGCATTGTGCTCATAATTGAAAACGCATTGGTTTCTTCATGTACTTATATGAACCATTCGTAATTTGATGCGATAATATGTCAATATGAGGAAAACATAATATGAGAAGCAAATGTAATGGGACCTAGGCATATCATGACATAACATGTATGATCAAAATCATTTTTGTCTATCTTATATGAGACTTGTCCACCAAAGTGTATTAAATGAATTGTGACGATTGCGATTGATGTATAATTTGAGGGGAAGCTACAATCTAGGGTGAGATAAAATATTATCGCATGTATATTTCTATACATATTCACTTGCCTCTAAATGTGTTGTGTTGGTATGATTACTTGATACATGCTCATGATTAATGACTTATTTGCACATTGGTGTCATTAATTGAATACGTGTATTGCGCTTATATCACTTTCATACTTGTATGTGCTTCTTATATATATATATGCAAATGCATGTATGCTTGTGGTTTGTTTGCTTGTGGTTCTTGTCGGTAGGTAACTTTCAAGGGGGTGCTATTTTTAGGTACCCACATGTCCCATGGATCGAAACCTAGGCTCTAATACCTATTTCCTTTCTTTTTGATTCGACAAAGGGGGAGAAGCATGTAGGTTTGTTATGTAGTTAACATGATCAATTATATAGTACATTTACCTACATGTGGTATATTGTTGTCATCATCAAAAAGGGGGAGATTGTTGGTGCATACATGGTTAAATACATTTATTACATTTATATTGCACTCCTTGGTTTTGATGATGATTAAGAACATACCACATGAAGGTAAGTGTTAAATATAATTGATCATACATATATTTTTACATGCTTGATCATCCTTCTAAAAAACGTTTAATAAAGACGCAAAGTAGCACTATCTATAGCATCGATCAATGTGTGGCGTGCCATTACAATATATGGAATATGTAAAGTGGTATAAATAATGTTTTGGGCATACATACGCTAATTCCGAACCAAAAACGATGAAAACGTCAAGTTTGAGTTTAATGTAATATTTCGTCGTAAAACGTTGAGGACGGCTCTTGAGGACGACCTCTATCCGCTTATGTCCCGGATGGTATTTTAACCGAGCCTTCGTTACACACACTCCAAACTTGTTCCATAACCTTATATTGATGTTTTAAGATGTTTTCAATTGACAAATTTCATAATTAACAACTTTCGGTTTTCGTCAAATTTGAACTCGAAAATTATTCTAAGTATCATGGAGCACGGCTCTTGTTCAGAGCACAACTCCAAAAGATGACTCTTGCAGGATTAAAGGTCGTCCTCCTTTGTCCAAAATCAATGAGTTTTACCGAGCGTTCATTACATATGTTCATGACCCAAAACTTGTTCCTAAAGCTTATATTATCATTCTAAGGTGTTTGCAATTATCAAATTTCAAATCTAAACACTTTGATTTTTCACCAAATTTGAAGGCCAAAATTTTACGAAGTATGAAAGTCAAAATTGGTCAAGATTTAGTCTAAGTTAAAATTGGGCATATGTCAACATCTGAAAATATGGATATATATTTGAAAGTTAGTGGGTGGAGATTTCATTTATGTATTATATCTTGTGACTTACCCATTCCCCAAATATCCATTCTTGGTAAGCATCTTCCTCTCCTTCTCCCTTTATCTTTTAAGTTAGTCTTGGTTTGGGAAAGTTATTGTTGTAGTGGAAATATCATGGGAGATATAAAAGGCTTTTTATGAAGTTCCAGGTATAGCACGACTTTTGTTTGAGTCACGGCTCTTCTGTCCTGGAGAACGGCCTCAGTTAAGAGTCGTCCGGGTCAAACGGTCACAAAACACTTTTTAGCTATAAATTGAAGACTTGGTGACTTTTGCAACTCACCTCTTGCATCTACAACTCCTGGAAAAACACATACTTATCTTTCTAATCTCATATCA
>JANDBE010000045.1:12662935-12673125 GCA_024320915.1 Erigeron philadelphicus | reverse complement strand
CCCTCTAACCCTTTCCACTCCTTCCCTTTCCACACTTAAAAAAAACTTAAAAATGCATTTTATAATTTTCTCCTCTCTCCCCTTTCCACCCTTAAAAAAACTAAACCATACAGTGTTAAGGAAAAAAAGAACGAGACCTTATATAGTTATATGAATAGTAATTAATACGACATTACTAGTCAAATGTCATGTTTTGTACAAATATGTTTTGGGGTGGTGCTAATCACTGCAAGGTTATTAAGTATCTATCTTAGACAATATACTCGATTTTCATCATTGTTGTGTAACTTTTGTATAATGTTTTAATGGAATACCTAGCGGACAAGCTAATCTAGTAGCTTTTACCCTAACACTTAATAAGCACCGATATAATAAGTAACAACATTAGCAGAATAACTCCAACGCGGTAGCTTACTGGTTGGTTGAGGCTTGGGTTTTTCGAAAAGGATATATTAAGTTCAGATCTATTAGGGTAAAACAGGAAACCTTTAGTGCCCCTTCATAGGAGATATGTGTGACAATACCACGGTCTACCGAAATGTACACACGATGGTGAACCTGAATGTAACTTTTTTTTTTTTGTAAGTTATAAAATATTATTCATACGTGATTCATTGTACTAGCATGTTATTTTGAAATGCAGGTGTTTCACTGAAGACTCAGGAGCTCTATGCACTAGTTTTTGCTACTCGCTACTTGGATATATTCACAGACTTCATTTCAGTCTATAATACTGTTATGAAGTTAATTTTTCTTGGAAGCTCTTTCTCTATCGTATGGTATATAAGGCGCCACAAGATTGTCCGTAGATCTTATGATAAAGATCAAGACACCTTTCGACATTATATTCTCATAATTCCTTGTTTGCTGTTGGCTCTACTAATTCATGAGAAGCTCACTTTTAAAGAGGTAAATAAAATAGGGTGATGTTAGGCAGATGCCTATTATTTTGCTATGGATACGTTAAAATGTTTATATTGGCCAGGTAATGTGGACATTTTCTTTATACTTGGAAGCTGTCGCCATACTTCCCCAGTTGGTTTTGCTGCAAAGAACTAGAAACATCGACAATTTGACTGGCCAATATGTCTTTCTTTTAGGGTAATGCAATTCACTTGTACGTTTTTATTAATAATATTTGACGTAATGTATAAGATCCTAAGTTTAGCCTCCTTTTGATTTTTCTGGTGCAGAGCATACCGGTCATTGTACATTTTGAACTGGATCTACCGTTACTTCACAGAGCCTCATTATGTCCATTGGATCAGTATGTCTCTTTATTTTACGTTACGTATCTATAAAATGTCATAAAGTCTATGAATATTTTTTTAAATTATTAGTAATATAGGATTGCCTCCATAGTCCATAACATATAGTACTATTGATCTTGCAGCTTGGATAGCAGGCCTAGTCCAAACACTGCTTTATGCTGATTTCTTCTACTACTACTTTGAAAGGTACAGTGTCATGTAAAGGCAATTTAGGTTAAAGCTTCTTGTTTGTTTTTTGCTAAAAGTTTGAAATTTTTTCTTTTTCTTAATACAGCTGGAAGAACAATGTAAAACTCCAATTACCAGCTTGATGATTGATTTATGATAATGATAGAGGCAGGTGATAGAGTTGTGAGAATCATACTTTTTATATAGTTTGTCTTACAGGGGTGTATGTTGTTTCTCTTCTTTCTATTCAGTCTTAAACTTCCTATCATGGAATTGTAACCCACTCCTTTTTTCCAAAGTAGCAGATCATTTATATCAAAGATTATGTTAATCATAACATAGATACATATTAGTTTGCATCTTAAAACATTTGCATAAGAATATAATTTAACTATGTGTTATATATTGAGAAATATGCTTGGCCCGTATGTGGAATAGATTAGCTCGACTAGCAAAGGAAACTGAAGCATAGCAAATAACGTCACTGGAACCGAGGCAAACAATATAACAGGTGCAGCTATCCATGATATTTCATCCCGAAGCACTAATGCAAGTGTTGCACTAAATGCTATCATTGTGGCAGCAAGTGACAAAAAAAGTGACACGAGTGCAATGATCATTCTCTTAGGTAGCGCATAAAAAAAATCTTCTTCTGCATAACGGGAAGTAAGTATTGCCAAGAACATCAAAACAGAAGTCGTTGAAGCAAATAGTGCAATGGCATCTGATACTATAAATAAGAGAAAGATTCCATCCTCTAGGAAGAGTGGTAAACCGGCACTGTCGTTGCCACCTGGTACTGTAAAGGCTGCGGCAAACGCCATTGTGACCACGAGTGCCCCCACAACCGTAGACGACGATGATGTGTCCTTCATCCATGTTTCTCCTTCATCAAGTAAGTCCTTGTGCTCTTCAGTAAATACCATTCTAGGTGTCTTGAAATCTTTGTTTAGAGCTTCCTTATACAAAGGTTCCACATGCTTTTCCACTTCCTGCAACATTAGCATATGTTATCACATCCAATATCTGCCAGCTAATATAGTTTCTTAATTTGGCATCGCACCATGGGGTATGGTCTCTGGTTCCACGTTTTGAAGCCTATTATTGGTAGTTGCTATATGTTTTTAATGTTTGGATTAACAGTTCTGCTACTTATTGGAGTATTTAACAATTTAAGGATTAACAATCACTTTTGGATGATGAGATTTGTTACAAAATAATTTATTTCCAAAGGGGGATAATACATGACAATATGACATGCATACTCCATTTTTTAAAATTTTTTCTTGATTTGACATTTTTACTTGAATCTTCACGATGCATCTCCAATGTTACAAGAATACCCTTTTTAGTCATTTTTTAAATTAATTTCTTAAATGCGAGGGGTATGTCAAACATTCATATAGCTAATTATGTGATTATTATAATTTATAACTTAAACAACAGTTATAAAACTTACAAACATTGTCTCCTAAGTCTCTTTTATAGCACCTGATTATCTAATAATAGATTATTTAATATCACATTATCAGTTTCAAAGCACACATGCAGATAAACTCCCTCTTAGTAGTTAGGTTTATTGTCAAAAAACATGATCACCTTGAACCACTGAAGTTCCCTTTGCATTTGCAAAGCTGCACCACTAACTGTCTTAAGGCGGGGGAGAGGCGACAACCTCGCGGCTATATGCAAGGGATTGTCTTGATTAGGATTGGCAGTTGCTGCAAAAACTTTATGCCCTGTCATCTGGTATGCAAGATTAAAAACTTTTTCTTGACGATATCTTATGGCAGCAATGAACAAGTAGAACCCTCCATGTTCATACCAAACTATATCTGGGTAAGTCTCAACACACACTTTTATAAGTTCATAAATCCCAAATTTTACAGCTGTAGATACTGCAGTTCCTAGTATATCCCATGCTATATTGTGACTGCCTTTTTCTATGACAATCAAACACATTCGCTCCACAAGCTTTAATGTCTGCAAATTCTTTAGTTTCATATTATATAAATGCTTAGTACACGGGGCTACCAGTAGGATCAACTTTGAAACAAGTGAGCTCAAGGGGTAGTCTGATGCGTTTTCAAGGTTCACAGGAATCCCTTATCCAACACAACACAATATTTTGTTAAATTAGATGTCTTTAATGTGAATAAATATTTAAAATTATGTATTAATAGAGAAACCATACATGAGTAAATGAGACGCTGGAAGTACTGTAGCTTACTGCCACTAGGAAAAACATGTGGTTTTGTAGCCAGCACTTCTAAGGCGGTCTGACCATTCCTATCTTTCTGTGCAACCAAATTCGGGTACTTTTTGATTAGAAAGAGGGCTACATCTGAAGCAGAACAAAGGTGAAAAATAAAAGATTAGGATTGAGTTTCATAAGAATTATTCGTGTTTTGTAGATTTTAGAATAAATGGGTTGATTCAGGTAACTGAAATCCTAATGGGAAATGGGTCAAAATTCGCCCAAAGTGCATTGTTAATGCCTAAAACCAGGTACTTGATATTATTAAGTATTGTGTGTGTGTGTGTGTGTGTGTGTTTTATCATAATTGACATCATTTAAGTAGAAAATTGTTCGTTCAAAAGCATCCTCATCTTGATTCAAATATGTTTTTGGACCATTAGCTAACCCGCTGTCTTGCCATCTTTAGTATTTTGTGAATGGTTAGGAACAAGTACAAGCTACTAACCACAAAAACCGGAAGTTAGGGTGAGGGTTACTAGATCAGCACCAGAAACCCCGGTGTATGGACTGGTACCATCCTCCCCAGGCTCATCTTTTGTCACCTCCAATAAGTACTTGAGTGTATCTTCTCGACCATACCATGCTGCCAGCTTAAGGGCAGTGTGCCCATCTGTATTAGAAATCTGGGCAATTCCTGGATCTTTTGATACCAATAGCCTAGCATCTGTAGTGTTCCCGACTTTGGCAGCATAGTGCAGGGCGGTGTTTCCCCACCAGCTTTTGGCCCTCAGTTTCTGAAGGTCTGTATCCACAATCTTTTCAATGATTTTATTAACAAACTGGTGGGAAGAGTTGGTTCCAATTGCTATGTGCAGTGGTCTTTCCCACCAATAGGTAATTTTTGCATCGAGTTTATCAGGATAAATGTTAAAAGTGTTCTCCACGGTGTCCCAATCATTGTTCATTGCAGCTTTGTAGATTGGGAGATTGCGGATTGATGTGGTGTCATCATAGTCCATATTATAATGGAATTATGTGAGATTTTGATAGATGGGAAAGTCGAGGAAGGTTTTTCCGGGAGAGGGATTAGAGAGTTGACACTAACAAATGAGGGGAGCAGGTGAGCTGTAGTGGTTTGGATTCTACTTTAAATCAGATATATAATAAAGATGCAGTAGTTTGGGTACTACTTTAAATCAAGTATAGAATAAAGGTCTACTTGCAGCCATAGGTCATGACTCCAAGTTGCATATATAAATTGGTTTGGGAATGTTAATTTTGATTTTTAGTCTATTTATTAAACTCTCGATCCGAATTTCCTGTTAATCACACAAGCGATTATTTAATTATCATGGTTTTCGTGATATGTATGCTTGCACGCTTTATGGTATTGACGTATTGTTTTGAAAAGCATTTAATCTATATCTTTTTTGAAATGGGTAAATGTTGACTTTGATGTACACGGCCGAAACAGTTGATTCTACAACTGTTTCCGAACGTTTCTGGCTACCTCTAACTCTAAGATTGTACCTAACATAATTTGAATGGCCTCTTGTTTAGAAGTATATGATGTAAACTATCAAGCTACCTTAGAGGTGGTTTGAGATTCTAACACTAATAATGACTAATTTAATAGAATCGTGTTTTCCTCTTGCAATACAAACAATGGCACACCACCTTGTCTTCTTCACCAATAGAAATGTGAATATCACCCCCGCTCTCCTATATCATCATTGCTGATCACCATACACCGTCGACAACTGCTAGAAATCGCCTTAAATGCAAGAAAACTACGAAAAAGGATAACTATTAGAAACCATTTACCGCTACTAGTGTTTAGAAGTATATGATGTAAACCATCACGCTACGAAAAAGGATAACTATAAAGTATTGTCCACGTGTGTGTGTATATATATACATTGGGAAACTCGCATATCGTAAATGAATGTGTCGTGTTTTTATTTTGCGCAACCATTAAAGTATTCAATCAAGAAATTAAAGAATGCAAATTAAGTCGTCGTGGATTTAGGCTGCTATTTCTATCTCCGGCTTGTAAAACACTTCGTAATGTGCAAACATTACGAAGACAGCCTCTAGGAATCATCTATAGGTGCCAAGGATCGTACAATGAATGCGAAGCAAAAGATTTTACAAGGTTGCGTTTTACGTTGTTAACTGCGACTCTGAGCTAGATGACAGTTACGAATCATAATCCCTCCTGATCAGTGGAATAAACACTTGGTGTAAGTCAAGGCAGTCAGGTTGGATGCCTTTGTCAGTTTGCAGAATTCTTGTCAATAACAAGAGTTTTCACTGTTCAAAAAAAATAATAATAACAAGAGTTTTCCCGTAAACATATGTATCAAACATAAATTTGTATATAGCTAACTCTTATCATCAAACATAAATTTGTACATGGCTCAACTCTTGTTGCGGATATATCACTTCCCTAACACTTCATTCTTGGCCATTCAAAACCGATCTTAAATATAAATTAGAAGAAAGAAAATGAGGCATGATTACATTAATTACTTGGCTAAAATGAAGAAAAACATACAAAAATGTTGTATGTAATAATATATTACACCATATGTTTAGTCTTCTGTCTTCATAATATCACTAAATATGTAATAAAAAGGAGAAATGAAAACTCATTTGTCCAATTTTCTCTTTTCTTTACTACATCATAACATGATGTACACCTTCCATGAAGGTCGTTGGTGGTCCATAAACGAAAAAATCTGGCAACACGAAAGAACACAAAGAAGGGATGTACAAAAAACTTGCCTAGGTGAAAAATCTCTAACTATGTATCAATATATTTGTGAGATAGAATGTTATGTAGAAACTCTTTGAAATTAGCCAGCGGGTGACGTGGCCCTAAACTCTCAACACCTATACAGTTCAGTAACTGCTCTAAGTCCTGCATTCCATGTGAAACAAAATCAGAAAATATTCTAATTACTACAAGAAACATAACAATGAGCAGTTGTGTAAAGAAATCAAGACCTTGTTAAGTAAGAACACAGCATAAGCTGATCTTGTCGTGTCTTGACCTTCTAAGAACAGGGGAAATAACATAGGCTTGGAAGGCGAGTAAGTTAATGAAGCTAATGTCAAATCAGATATAGATTCAACTGCAGGTGCATAGTCACAAATATATGTTCTAGAAGCTCCTAATTGTAAAGGATAGCGTAAAGGAATTTCCATATAGAAAGCAAGTAACGAGACAGCCTACAAGAAACAGGCAATGGTCACTAATACTGATATTGATCTTGGCATACTACAGTTCTCATATTTTCTCATCATAAACAGTATTTTTATAAGCACCTCAAGTTAAAGGGAGTAGGGGATAACAAATAAGGCAGAGACTAAAGTTAGAAGACTAACATGTGCAACATAACCAAGGGCGGTTGCCGTCCTCAGGACCTCCATTTTATCAGTGAAAATATTCATCTTTGTAAACGGCCGCCCACTCAAATGCACACCACAAATAGTCAAAGATGCTGCATTTACTGGTTTCACTTCATTAGGATTTCCTAACAATCAATACGAACAAATTACCTAGTAGAATAAATCGAAGAATCCAAGTAACATACCCATTATGACCCTTATAGTAAAGTAATAAAAATAACTAATCACAGTGTTATGTAGTTAAATAAATTAATACCTGTCCTGCAACTATTAGGTTCTAGTTCTTGGTCACGTGTCGGTGCAGGCAAAACTTTCACAGGATAGAGAAGTGAAATTTGTAATGACATAAATTGTTGCCTAGCTCTCAGTGACTTCTGCAAATTCCTTAGACGAACATACCCTCTTTCTCCAACTAATGATTTATTTGCTTCCTGCATAGTACATATTCTTAAGAGGGATTTGCATTTTAGAACCGACTGTCTGTTAATTTCGACTTCAAGTCGTAATGATCAGTTTATAACGGTTGGATTAACGGATTATGCTTGTGATTAATTGAACGTTTTAGGTAACATACAGTCTCTTCCAAACCTTCTGCAACAGAATAATATAAATGTAAACAATCATATATATCCCCTATCTGTTAACATAATTTGAAACATTTACACAAAGCACATCCAAACACTATATTCTACAATCCGTTTTCTTACATCTGATTATAAGATTTATCATTATTCGATATCACATAGTCAATTTCACAATAACAAACTATATATAAAAAAAAAAGGAAAGAGAGAAGAAAACAAGAAACACCAAAAAATTGATTCCCAGCATTACTGAAACATCTATGATTTCAACAGAAATGTTAATTACCTGCAATCGCCTACGAGCCAAAGAAAGAGAAGTACCAGCTATTTGAAGAGATCTAATCTGAGAGTTAAGTTTCTCTTCCCGCATTTTTGTTTTCTCTCTCACGACTTTTGAGTGCATTAACATGTTTTCCATCACCAGTTTTCGGGCTTCCAATTTCTCCCGCATCTCATCTAGCTTATTTGACCACTTTAATGATTCTACTTGTAACTGCATGTATCAAGATGAAAACATTAAGCTTTTAAGCATAAAAAGTCAAAATATTGAATCAGAACCAATATTTCAAATATTAATCGTGACCCCAATTCCATGAAAAAAGAAAGAATTTCTATTTAACCTTACAATTAATGGTAACAACTAATTCCAATCAACTTTAAAAAGCAATGTAATTCCTAAGCCAAATAAATGATAAACGGATGTTAAAACAAATATCCACACACTCTTGTGGCAGGCCTTTCCATAAGCAATCTCTCTACCCTTGGGTAGAAGCACGGTGCACGTACATCTCGCCTCCCCAAATACCCCGCCGACAGGATTATGTGTTGCAGTGATACTGGTGGATATCAAAACAAAATCACATCATCCAACGCGGTACATTCGACCACACTACCACCGTGCAATGAGTAGGAGAATTTAGGATTGCTTAAAATACTACTTATGTCTAAAACCGCACTTGATACCCAGCTAAACAGATTTTTGAAGTCTTTGGATAGAAGCAAACAGCTTTTGAATATGTTCTCATTTGAGGTTGAAATAAGCAGATCAAGGGTTGTTTATTCAAGATGTTTATCCAATTGTAGTTAATTTACCTATGTATTTAGGAGTTGTGTATTTCAACATTTTTTTAGATAGCATATAAGCTAAATTAGTAAATTTGTAAGAAATAAACAACACATAAGTTATAAGATCATCTCCATTGTATGCATAGAACACCATCTTGTTTAAAATGAACATTTTTTTCCATTTAAAACTAGATCATTCACATCCTAAGAAACTAAACTGCCATTACAGAGTATACCGGGCTTTGGCAAACCCGTGTCTTCAAATAATAAATTCAGCACCTGGGTTAGCCAAAGCCTACTATATCAGGCTATCTTCAACCATATCCATTTCTTCATCTCCAAATATACAGAAAAATCCCCCTCCAGAAATACTTATCTCCAACCATATACTCCAAAAACTTTATTATACTAGATAATTTTTTTTTGGAAAATGAAAAATCCTCCTAAAGATTAGCCTAAAAATCTCCCTAAAACTATGAGAATGTGACATGTGTTATCCACTATTCTCTTTTCTAATCATGCCTCCTGATTTTGTCACATGTCTTCGTCCAATAGTTAGGAAGATTTTCATACTATTTAGTTAATAGGATTAATCATTTCCCTTTTTATTATATACAAACAATTTAACTTAACTATATATAGGGACAATCTATCACACACATCGTTTTTCCTAGCAAACACCGCATATATGCTATACATGGCGTATAGTGTTTAAGCGACCACCTACGCCACACGCCAAGTATAGGCCTATACATAGCGTACAAGATGTGTTTATGTAGATAGGTTCGGTGTTTATTATGATAGGTTCGTTTTTACTTAGGTTTCAATTGTTTCAGATTTCAGGTAAAACGGGTTCAACCCCTAGGAAAGATTCATTAGAAAAAGAAACAATAAAATAAAAAATCAAAGACTACGTACTACTTCTGAAGAAAAGAATTCTATGACAGAACCTGTAGCATGGAATTGAGTTTGTGTTGGATGAAATACTTATTGTTATTAGCTTCATCAAGTGTTACCAAAAGACTCGAAAACCGGGCAACTTCTTGTTGAAAATCTTCCCATGAAACTAATTTAATGTCATTCATTTTCTTTCATGTACATATAAGATTCTTTCTCGGAATTGATTTATTGATGATTGATCAAAAGTGGCACTGTGAAGAAACATATGTCTCCATCGTGGTTAATTAATTATTGATCATCGTTATACATTTTAATGAATTTTTAGAGGGATTGGGGCTGGTTGATGGTGTGTGTAGGTTGGAAACAACCAGCTTTCTTGGATTTCACTCAATGTTGTGTTTGTGTGTTTGATTTGACTCAGCTTTATAGGAAAAACCAGAGTACAATCTCGTGCGTTGCACGGTTAGTATGACTATTTTATTAAAAGATAGTTACGATATACAGAAGCAAGTAAACTAAATTCATGACAAAATCCGGGCTAAATTGGTTGATCAATTTATATATAGACATGTGTTACATAGCCAATCA
>JANDBE010000045.1:12372281-12384469 GCA_024320915.1 Erigeron philadelphicus | reverse complement strand
TACACGACACACTCCCTTTACCATTTTTCTTTCAATATTCATACAAAACATACCATCAAAATAAAATATCTAATATACAAAAAAATAATAAAAAATCCACACTCTCATTTTCATCCTAAATAAAAGGTTTATCTTATTCCTTTCAGATTTCACCTGCTTTCCACAAATTTCATCTAAAATTTTGACCCAAGCTTTACAAATGGTCTTATATTCATATTCATGTATGAGCACTTAAACTTTGACTTTTTCAATATCTGCTTGCTTGTTGACTTTTTCATAAGTACTGTACTTTTTCCTGGCCATTTCTAGTCACTGTGAATTTTCTTTTTTTAATTGAATTTTCTTCTATTTATCATCAAGGAGAAGATTTCATTTTTCTTCCATCTTATTGTTTAGTATTTCTCCGCATTCTCTTATTTTAGTTTGGTAAGTATATATACATGATCTTTTATTATATACATATAATTATAATTATATATGTATTTATGTATTAATATATTGCCGTTCAACAAAAAATGTATTTATATATATATATAATCATCCGAAATGAATATGTATTTTATTATAGTAAAATCCTGTGGGTTTTTAACATATATTATCTGTGTTGAAGTTATGTATCATGATAATATATTCTTCATCCATAATTTATTATGTGTACAAATAGAATTTCTACTATATATGTGTGCATATAAAATTTTGATAATCTATAGAATCTCTCTGTATATATGGTTGTGGGTTTTGATTCTTCTGTTTAAATTTTAAGTTCCGATAAGTTTTTTAAAATTAATAAAATTTTGTTACAATTTGGAGGACAGGTGAAATGTGATTTGTTTTCTGGGTTCATCATCATTATTCAGTGTACCATGTTTGAGTATCTAGAATGATTGAAAGGATCGTGTAAATGTATAGAGGTGACCATCAAATTTAGCAACCATTAGTCAAATATATCAAATTATTGTATACTTTGATGATTGAGTAAGCTTTTTCCTATTATTTTATTGTAATATAAGTGGTAAATACCCTGGCCTCCGGAGACAGAGGTTATGTGTTCGATTTTAATCCCATGCAAAGGTTGGAGGGCCGTTTTTTACCATTTAGGTAGAAAATGGAAGTAGGACTCTACTCAGGTAGGGGTAAAGTCTGCCTACATTTTAACCTCCCCTGTATTGGGCTCAAAACCCGCGAGAGGCGGCACTGAGCAGTTTCTTTCTTTCTTATATAAGGGAAAAGTGAGTCTAAGTTGTATAAAACTCCTTCTATGTTAATATTTTAATATTTATTGTATAAAGAATAAATCACTCATTCTTTTATGGAGTAAAACTGTAATATGATATACTCCGTGTGTCATTATAATTTGTTTTGGTTAAGATATGGGAGCCCGCTCTTCAAAGAGTTCAACGAGTAAAAAGGGGTCATCATATGCCAATACTTGTTCAAATGCAAGCACTTCTCATGCTACGAGTGCCCAACCACATGACTCGAATCAATTGGAGATTCGAGGTGATCAAATCCCTTCAAGAGTTAGTAGTGTTGTCGATTCTACTAATAAAAGACACCAAGCGAAACAAGAGGTGCCTTCTCTTGAAATGAATGTGATTAGATATAGTGACATGGAGGATGATTTTTATGATGGGATACCCCGTTTGCCGGCTACTTTATCCGAGAAGTCAAGATCTAGAAGCTTAAGGGTAAGTGAATGTTGCACATTGGCCTACTTTAATTTGATTCATTCCATCAGTATGCAAGTGCATGTCTTGGTCTTATTTATTTACTTTTGTGTTATAGAATAATAAGTTTATTGTCCAAATGTCCACTGGAGAAACTTGTTATGATGGTTCATTGGTTTTGCGACATGTTTTTTAAATTGTTTACTTTTTTGCTGCTATGATAGTTCATATTATGTTATTAAAACTAGAGATGTCTAGTTTGATTCATATACTTATTTATAAATGAGTTGATGTGGATTAAGATTGATCTCTAACGGGTCAGATAGGTATATTGCTAAGATTGATCTCTAATGGGTCATATAGGTATATTGCTAAGATTGATCTCTAACGGGTCATATGGGAGCACAAGTCAAATTGGTAAAAATGGTCAAACTGTCACCCAAAGTGTTCTTTTTTTGATGTGTAAAATCTATTTTTGTTAAAGAAAATCTTGATTATTAATGTAATTACTTTCTACAAAAAGTATGTCAGGAGTAGTTTCCACAAAAAAACACTATATCAGGAGTACTTTTGACCAAAGGTATATCACGTCAAGCCTATTGTTTTAGATTGTTACCCAGCCCAACGAATCCATCGATTTTTCCACCTATACTGACCATCATAATAGTCGACTAAATCAGGAATGTGGTAACATGCTCATACATGATGTTTTGGTTTTCATATATAGAAGATGTTCATGTACATAATGATTTCAGGTCAGTGCACGCAAAGCTGGTAGTTTAGGGATAGAAAAGGCTGTCGATGTATTGGACAGTCTTGGAAGTAGTGTGACAAGTTTAAATTCAGGGAGTGCATTTGTCACTGGGCCAACAACAAAAGGCAACGAACTCTTTATTTTGTCATTTGAGGTTGCTAATACAATTATGAAAGGTTCCAGCCTCATGAATTCCCTCTCAACTAGAAATATGAATCATTTGAAAGAAGTAGTGTTTCTTTCCGAAGGCGTGCAAAATTTAATATGTAAAGATGTGGATGAGCTTTTGAGTACAGTTGCTGCAGATAAAAGGTTCTTAAGTGGTTAATTATTGCCTTATTTCATGGCCATTTACTTGAAAATACTAAGCTGATAGGATTTATGGAATTTGCAGGAAAGAGCTGAAAGTATTTACTTGCGAAGTGGTTCGTTTTGGAAACAGATGTAAAGATCCTCAGTGGCACAATTTGGATGTTTATTTTGAAAAGTAACTTGTGCATTATTTATTTGCTATGAATGTCTTCTTATCAAGTGTTACATAATTTTCACTCATCGTTTTTTCCATCCTTGTATTGATTTCCAGACAGAACAGGGGACTTACCCATCCTAAGCAATTGAAGGCAGATCCCCAAGTAGTGATGCAACAATTGCTAACTTTGGTTCAGCATACGGCGGTGAGCTATGTTCTTTCACTAATGGACAGATACAAGGAGTTTGCTTGAATTTGGTTTATGGGGTGTAGAGAGGTGGGGTAAAACCAAATACGATTAGTTTAACTTACATCTAGCAAATGGATCAAAAGTCTCTCAAAGTGTATTAAATTTAGTATAACTAAAGTAATCCACACAAATTTTACACACACATACATACATAAATATAGAACTCCTAGTTTTTGTATTGGATCACATTTTTTAAAGTTCATTTACATGTGAAAAGGGTAATTGGATGGAAACCCCATGATCCCATGTATGATACCCACTAATCCCCCAGCCAGGTTAGTGTCGAGGTAATTCTCAACCACTTAACTTAATAATCCTCTGATTATCTCAAGTTTGCCTTTGGCAAGGCTCGAACACCCATGACCCCCCTGGAAAGTGGCGGCTGGTGGCCACTGGGCTCTTACCCAATGGTTAGTTCATTTACATGTGAAACATTATAAAAATGTTTGTAGAAAAAAATTGTTTTCAAAACCTTCAAAATAGCCTTGTGTGAACTTGTGAATAACTTTGTTCATGTTTTTGTTCACATGTGAACAAACGACTATATATAAGGATTTGAAAAAAGTTTTGTTCTACAACATACATTTTTATGACGTTTCCAACTTTAAAAACATGTGATCTAATACATAATTTTGGAGTTCTCATGGTTCTTTAGAAAAAAAGGGATCTCGAAATAAGGGTCCTATATATATAGGAAAAGGTTCGTGTCAGAACCATTTCAATTGAAAGAAAAATGAGAACTTTTATATTATACTTGATGTTCATATAAAAATGATGTATGTGAACATTCGTTCACATATGGACTATCAAGTTATACTTATAATTATTTATGCTCATTTATGAATAGTTCTCACATTAATCTTACACTATATATTATATAATATATATATATATATATATATATTTGGACGATGATGTGTACACCACCTTTTTATAGTCATACATCACCAAATGTGCTTTAGGATATTGTATTTTTAAATAAAATAAACACGTCTGGTGATGTGTGGTTAAAAAAATATGATAAATAGTCCACCGTGGTACTTGAACCTACAACCATAGGTAGACAGGTCATCAAACGTACCATATAAGGAAGACTTTAAGCACTTTTTTATTCCTGAAATACCCCCTTATTTTGTTCTAATCTTTTATCAAATGCTTTTCTACCAAAACTAAGCTCAATCAATTCTCGGATTCAGATAAAAAATTTTATCAATAGATTTATTATATTCTTTAAATCCGTATAAGAAAATCAAAAAAGTTATTTATAATAATTACATTCAAATCTTTGAACTAAATGATATTCTTTTCTTCTTAACCAATAAATTCTTAACTATTTCTATGTCCGGGATCATTCTTCTATATGTAGCCATTTTATAGAATTAAGAATGGCATGACAATTTTAAAAAAAGTAGGAAACTCTTACGTTCAACACCCAATGCCATTAATAGGATTGTGCTCTAGCAAGTTCTTAGTGATTTAGTTTATTTTATTTTATTTTAAGTAAAATTCTTTTTGATATCACGTAGTAAATATTTATTAAGCAACAGTCGCACTATGCATATATACTACCTTCAAAATTATTGAAGTTTAAAAATTGGATTATTCTTAACTAATTCATATTGATATTATCTACTACCAGAGGAGTGCATATTACTACTGGGTAACCTATATAAAAATGTGGAACATTCCTAATCAAAACCTATCGCAAGTTTCAAATGAAGACTAATGATGATGTGGTAGCACACCTCCGGTGCTGACCGTTAGAATTAGATGTTTTTTTCAGTTGATTGTATTGTTTTATCTACATAGCGTGTTTTAATATATGGTATGCCATATATTAGTTGAATGTGACACTCAGTCACATTATTTGTACCAAAAGTGATGTTATGGGTACAAATAATGTACACAATGAATGACAATAACATTTCTATCCTACTCAAGTTGGAAGGAAGATGGAGGTATTAGAAATGCATCCAAAAGCTTGATACACAAGTTACGCGAATTGTATCTGTTTATAACACTCCCTATCGGATGTGATTGATAAATCTTAAATTACAGATTTAGAGCTGCGATACTTATTTTTTAATAGTTGAGTAGAGTATGCCATTTTTTGCTGTTCCAAATGCATTTTTTTTACAGATAACAAATAGTACTATGATCATTTGATCTTTAATAGCATAATTAATCAATTTTTGCTTGACTGCTGTACTTGATACGAATAAATAATAATCCATCACCGTTGTTTGTGGTGCAGGAGCTGTATCGTGAGTTATGCATACTGGACAAACTGGAGCAAGATGATCAACAAAAGCATCCGGGAGGCATTAATTTAATTTCTGCTTCAAAAGGTCCACTACGTAACCATGAACACCTGCCATTACATTATTTCTTTGATTTATGATATACCCTCCATCCTTACTATTAGAGGCAGTTTAACCAACTTGGCAAAAAAAATCATACCTAATTAGACACAAGATCATGTAACAGTAACAGTGTGCAAATAATGGCATTTTCAATCGTAGATCTCACGGTCATGTTTGTGTTTGTATAGCATCTGGTTTGATATAGTTCAATAAAATGCCGAACTATTGGCCAATTGTATAAAGTTTCCCTTAATGAGGAGAAAGTAAGCAAACTGCCATTTAGAGTTAAAAAAAATACCACGTTTTGAATGGCTGTTAAACCATTTCGAAAGTGGTTAGGAACCAACTACCCTTTTCCAGCCAAGTTCTGTTGTCCTCTTCCCAACAGTTGTTATGAGGTCAAGCTCAATAGGGCAACTGTCTGCAAGTCGACTGCAATCATAGTTGCTTATTTCAAGTAATGATCACTTTTGGCACCATCGGTGGAATGATAAATTCTAAATTACCCAAAGTAAACGTTGCATTATTTTGTAGGTGCTGAGTTTGTGTATCTTAAGCAAGAAATTAAAGCCCAAAGGAAGCACGTAAAACTTCTAAAGAAAAAGTCACTCTGGTCCAGGAGTATGGAAGATGTACTATTGCTAGCTTCTACTTCATTTGTTGATCCACATTTTACGTTTATCTCACTTAGCTTTAATTTGAAATGGAAATTTTAGTTAAAAACCCTTATATACTAATGAGTTGTGCTTACTATGTTGATTAGGTTATGGAAAAGCTTGTTGATGTCGTCATCTATTTAAACCGACAGGTCAAAAATGTCTTTGAATCTGCATGTATGGCCATCCCATTTAAATTTCAAACTTTTCAAGTTTCGGATGCTGCATGAAAGTTCTTATTACGTATTTGTTCATCGCCATAAAAACATTTAGTCCCCAAAAGACTCCCAGCTATTGATTATTTAACGACATTTTGGAAAATTATGTGATTTACTAGTTATTTAACGACATGGCATTGACTTCTTGATGATCACAGATAATATTGATGTAGCATCAGATGGATGCCCAAACATGCAGTGTAAACTTGGAGATGCTGGTCTTGCATTGCATTATGCTAATATTGTTCTTCAAATTGACTCAATCGTAAGTACTTGCACTTATATCAGCACTAGAAAGGCCATTTGTCAACCTTTCGATTATCAGCACCTGTGCAGGTGATATGAAATTAATCATCTAAAACTGACTAACTTACCCTTTAGTAGTTAGGTAAATAGACGGATAATGTGTTTATCTAAACATGAAAAACATATTATTGCACCTTGAAATTGCAATAATTGTTCTAATATAAGCATATTAAACATGTAATAATCATGGGTAAATGCAGCGGAAAATCAGATCATGTTAACATAAATAATAAATAAATAGGATTGATTACCTTTAACCATTGTGGTTGAATTAACAACGGGTTGAAAAACACATATAGAATGAACTCAATAGTCAATATTCAAAAGGATATTAAACATGTAATAATCACGAGTAAATGCAGCGAAAAATCAGATCACCTATAACATAAAACTAATTAACATAAATAATAAATAAAAAGGATTGATTACCTTGAACCATTGTGGTTGAACTAAAAACGGGTTAAAAAACACAGATAGAATGAAACCAATATTCAGAAGCATGAATAGTTCACACTACAACTCAACCAACGTCATACGAATGCTAGTATGACATCATAAAACAAAGGGATGTTTTTGTTTTCTTTTCGATGACTTCGAATGGAATTATTTTCACGACTCCGAGCTTCCATAAGAAAAGAGATTAGTTTTGTCTTGTGGTTTTCTTTCTTAATTTTCTAGTTGTTGTGAGGTTGTAATAGCTAGGTACATGTATTCGGGAAGTGTTGCATCACTCTGTTTTTTCTTGGTTTACTTGTTAGCATGGACGTTGTAAGTCAACTAGCATTTCAGCAGCCATGTTGCCCGATCATATTGTGATTATTAATACAAGTTAACAATGGGTGACGACCTTTTACCGAAAAAAATGAGGGGGGGGGGGGGCAAGGGGGGCCAATGCCCCCTCGTAATTAAAATTTTTTCATTTATTTTAAAAATTTTCATTATTTTTATAAAATTTTCCTATAGGATTTTAAAATTTTGCCCCTTTTAGGATTTATTTTTCATGGATTTTTTTAATTTGATCCCTTTGGGTTTTTTTTTTTTTATTATCTTGGTACCTTATGGTCTTTCTTTTTTGCATTTTGTAAATATGGTTCCACACTTTCGCAATGTACCAATATTGCTAAAGTGTCATTTTGATTTCTATGTGGTTCAATCTTTCATATGTTTTGCCACTTGTTATTAGGTTTCTCGAAGCAGCCCTTTGACTTCATTTGCAAGGAGCATGTTATACCAGAGCCTCCCACCCGATATAGAGTTATCTTATCGATCCAGATTAGCTTCATTTAACGTTGGAAGAAAGGTAAAGTACTGATATTCAGCTAGCAATTCAAACTAGCTTTGTTCTCATATTTCTACTATATCATACGTCTGTTTCCATAGCTTGACATTCCAGATATTAAAGCCGAAATGGAAAAAAAGCTATGTTGGTTTTCTCTGGTAGCCATAAACACAGCAAAGTAAGCAGATTTCAGCCTTTTTAAATGGCAAGTTGATCTGTATTTCGCTTTTCTCACTCAGTTTTGTATCTTTTCACTAGGGCTCATCATGGATTTGGTTGGGTTGGTGAGTGGGCGGACACCGGGTAAGTTACGTATGAGTTTTAAAGACTACATCGTTGGAAATCACAGCAAGATAATGAGTGGATCATGCATTGACCCTGAAGCATTTTTTAAGTGTTGACCCGTTTACAACAATTTTTTTACGAAACTATATTGTCAATAAAGTGATTGACAATGTTATATGCAACCTCTACCACGAATTTACATATGTGTGGGTAAATGGGCTAATGAGTCGCTTCAGGTAGAAGGCCATTTTTACCTGTGTGATTCATTAGTTATAGAACATACCGACCATATTGACAATTCATAATTAGATGCTTGGAGATTGACATTTAGAACTTAGCAAAAGCTACATGAATTGAAAAATGAAACCGATTTGTGATTTATGCAGTTCTGGAGCAGGGCAGAAACCAAATGGGTTGAATGATATAAATCGGATTGAGACATTTAACCATGCAGACAAACGAACAACAGAAAGTTATATTGTTGAACTATTGTTGTGGCTCAACCTTTTGATAAAAAAGTTGAGGATTAATGCAAATGTAGAAGATCACTCGATCAAGGAGTCCCCAAAAGATTCCACTCAAGTGACTCAACAATATAACAATCAAAACTTAGAGCACAAGGACACTCGTGTTGTGGAGCACATAGAAGAAAACAAACAAACTAGTGATGATCTTCTGGTTGATCTTGAATCCCGACAAGAGATTAAAAAAGCATCATATATTAAAGATGACGTGCTACTTAAAGGGTTAGTTGCATAATGGTCCGTGTAGTGGACTTATTGTATATATATAATTAGATTATTTTCGCGTAATAAGCGGATTAAACATATTAAGTTTCTTTATAACTTACTAGATTATTATCCCGCGTAATACGCGAGTAAATATAGTTTTATATTTATATGTATAAAAAACACAATTTTCTTAAGTAATTATTAACTAGAACAATACCCGTGCGTAGCTCGGGTTACACTTAATTGTATTTACTTAATCACGTACTTTAGTAAAATACCCGTGTGTAGCTCGGGTAACGATTATTAAGGTAAATCCATATGTCACATTAAACAAAACAAAAAAGACTAACAGATTATTAAGATAATTGACAAAGTCATACAAAATATGGGATCCAAACATAAGTTGAAACCTGAATTGAGATGCGTTCAAATCAAGAATGCGAACACTTGTAAAAATCCATATGTATGCGACTTCATTCATTTTTAGTTGCATCTTTTACGCCTTCTATAAGTTAGTTGCCCTTCATATCTTCATCTTTCAATTCCTCATCCTTCACATATTCACGCGTAATTGTTGATGTAGTTGCACAAGTAGTTGATAGACACCCTCCTCCCCATTAAATTTCGTCCATCATGATTTCCTCATCCTCAGGTACACTTTGTGACACGTACAGTTTGTTCCAAAGCTTTATTTGTCGATTTTTGTTCTTTGTACATAGGTGTAACCAAAATTTGTTCGTATGGTTTATGGTCTTGTTTAAGGTTTATGCTTACTATGGTTTAGACCAAAGTGTTGTATATGGCCCATTTTACCCACTTTGACATGATCATAACTAAATGTATCAAAATCAACGAATGTAACAATTATATGAAATGTCAGATACAACTAATATATATAAGGCTACATGTTTTATGCTATATATGATGTTGGTACTTCAAAATGGGCTTTTCCTCAAAAAGAGGAGAGGCATGAGACCGAGTAAGGGCGAGAGATGATAAGGGAGGCATGAATCATGGTTCATCATCCTATGGTATGCTTATATTCCCCTCATGAGTTATACGTATCTGCTTAGTCATCCTAAACTAAACGAAATTTTCAAAGCATAGGTACGATTAAGCTTTTGTAGTTGGGACGGTACAATGGTTCACAACAGTTTAAGTTGGTTGACTATCTAATCTTGTTTTTTGTTACATTCTAATTAGTAGTGGTAATTGTCCGAAGATCGTCGATAGTGAATAATATATCCTTCATTGCAGAAGGGGCTAAATGCAGTTAAATTAACCCTCAATTACATTGTTGGCACCATTCGTAATGCTCTTAAGGTAAGCTTCCATAATTTCTTTTTTTGATAAGTTGACATTTATATCTATAGAGTTGTACAGTATTCTAACTAAAAGAAATTATAAGAGAAGTTTCCGGTTGAAGAAATGCTTCAATGGTCAATACACATTCTGGCATTTACTTGAAATTTTAGTTATGCGCGCGAGTCTCACAGGAAGGCATGACAGTTCTGGAGAATTGAACTACAGACATCATGCATGAAACACCTAAAATTTTTTCAAATTGCCCAAATCAGGTTGGGGTCATATATTATTAAGATACTAAATTGTGATTATGAAGCTCTTATTATAACATCGATCTATTTATTTCTTAAAGACGGCCAAGCTTAAAAATTCACTTATCCTAGAGTTCATCATCAGGGGTTAGTAAGCAAAATGTCTGAAACTAAATGGGTAGTGAAAATCATTTTAAGATCTCAATGCACCATACACTACCTAGATCTTGGTTGCACATAAAAATGCCATGGTAATGTGCAAGTATTTTGAATAAGTTACTTAAAATCATTTTTAGGCCATTTTGTGTATTACAGAGTATTTCTTAATATCATTTTCAATGGATCTCCTAAATTAAAAGTTATTCCATATATTACAATGTAAAGTCATCCAAGATATGTGACTTACTTGGTTAACATTATCTTGATAGCAATTTCATCATTAGCTTGAAAATTCACCTAGCTATATATGACATATAAAAAAGTAAAGATACGTTGAATAAAATTTGTGAGTAAATATTATTGTAGCTTTGTGACTTACTTGGTTAAGATTATCTTAATCATCATGAATATCATCCAAGAAAACAAAGTTATCCAATAAAGCAAATTCATCATCGCGATCATAGTCGAGACCATCAATTTCCTTATCATCTCCATCATTGGTCACGATCACATCGTCCCATTTCGAGTTTCTTAGATTGTCTTGTCTTTTCGTTGTTTCCTTTGTGCTACATATTGGAAATGGAGTAAACAGTAAATCACTTTATATACGTATCATCAAAGTTTCAACAAACAAACTATACCTTGGTTGGTAAGATGATGAGAACATCCAATTTTTTGGTTGAAGACATATCATTTGTTTTGCTGGATGAAGAAATTTTCTTTTCAAGTTATGTAGTTTTTGAGAAGTTTATGATAATTATCAAAATTATAAAAGTATATGCTAGACATGTATTTGTTTATATACTTTATGGTTTGTAAAATTGTTGGAGGTAAATGTATGAATATGAAATTTAAAATTCCATAAATTTCTCATTAGTTAGTAGTAATAATTTGAAATATACGTATGAAAGTGTCAATTTCATTGTTTTAGAATTAACAAAGTAATGATAGTAGATATATTTTCTTAAATACGGCAGTAATTATATAAGGGATAAGAGATAACATCTAACAAACTCTCCTTTTTATAAGGAAAACTTCACACATCAGTATGTATTTCTTAAAAATGCAATGAACACATGCTTTTTAAGTAGCCAACAAACTTTAGGATAAACACCTTCTTAAAAGGAAGACATTATACGATTGGGATGAGTTAATATTTTAATCTAAGGGATCATATTAATTTAGAAAGTCACGCAATAGTTATATACAATTAGCATCAGCCTAATATTTTTCTATTTTTAAATCTAAAGACACGCCTAGAGTGGTTTCATTAATTGGTGATACTTGAAATGTTAGTAATGTAATTTCTAGTGAAAATGCATACATGTAATGAGAATGTGTGATTATTAAGGGAGTAATATAAATGATGAACCATATGAAATTCACGTTAACCACGTGGTATTATAGTACACATGTTATGTTTGATAAAATGCCTAGGTATGTGAGACTTCGTAAAATAGATAAAGACGTATAAAAGTTGATGATTAACATGCTT
>JANDBE010000045.1:12012075-12023107 GCA_024320915.1 Erigeron philadelphicus | reverse complement strand
TATATAGTTTCTTGCACTTGTTATTTACTTGTTCATAATCCATATCTGGATCATACATCAAACTGGTCGACTTCCAGCTTGATTGTACTTGCCAGTCGGGTTCATTATATTTATATCGTGCTAACTTTGGGACTTACAATTGTCAAACAAATAAGTCTTACAATAGTATCTAACAATAATAATAAAAGTAAAAGAGAGATCAAACTATAAATAGTGAAATCGAAGTTACGTAGTCCGTAAGACGAATCCTAATTAATTTGACCTAGTGATTGTTGTTGTAGAGAATTGAGACTCGATCTTCCAGATGATATGAAGGAGTTAAGAGGGTTTAGATCTGATGAAGGTGCTTGATGATTATGATGATGATGTTGTTAATGATTGATGGTTGGTTATATGTGTGATATAAAGGTGTAAAGAGGGTTTACATCCGGTGAAAATACTGTAGAAACAACCCTCAAGTTGTCTGGAGGAAGCAAGTTGCGGCTCTTAGGGTTTAATGGGGGTATTTATAGGTTTTCGGATAAATACCCTAGCTGGCCGACCTACTTCCAGCGTTGCTGGCTAGCTCCCAGCTGCGTTAGCTATTTGTGAGCGGCGGTGGTCCTGGATATCAACATGAAAGTTGTAGATCTTTATCTCGCCTTTCTGTGGATAGCTTACTCTTCAATTCAGATGCGAAGTTCGTATGAAGAAGTTATTCCCAAAATACTAACACGTTGTTGTATGCTTCATGTTGGTCTCAAATTCTTCATATTCCACTTGCTAGTCTTCGTCCAAAAGTCTCGTGACTTTGTGTTAAGTTGAGTAGAGATGTTTGCCTTCACTTGTACACCTTGTAAACCTATCATAACATGTCATCCAATTAAGTATCAAAAGTTCACATTTCTAAACTCATTTAAGCATCAATACACGACCTAATGATATGGGAAATAATCACAAAATCGAAGCTCATCACCCCTCCAACCTGTCCCCCAACCTCTCAAAGTCATCCGAAGTCCATACTAGCAGAACTCGATGAACCTGGGCGGCCCTTTTGATCGCATCTCTACCAATCGGGCGTATATAACGAGTCTGCCTAGTGTCACCCTCTCCCTCCGTATCATTGAGGTCAATGTGAACCCTCACATCCGACCCCACCGCTCTGTGCACCCCTGAATCTGATATCGTCTTCGACCTTTTTTAGGTCGGCTCACCACGGCTAGACTTAGGATCCCAATCAAGTATCACTTGAAACCTCGAGCTATGCCTAATCAGCTCTCACTCCCTAAGAAAACTAAAACTAACAAACTCCTGCAATGCACGGGTTTCTTTATCCGTGTCGTTTCCGCCACTATGATGGCTCAAACGAGTGTACACATTGTGGAATCCTTGAATAATCATTTTTAGCTTCCGAAACTTCCCACTGATCGAATCTGTGTCGCGGTATGGCTCTCTACCCATGATGGTGTGAAAAATTTGCCTAATCTTTTTCCAAAACGTTTTCTTCTTTTGTAAATTACCTACAAAAAAATACACTTACACTATATATAATAAACTACGCAAACACTATGTATAATAAAACCACACAAAAAGTATGTATACTGAAACTATAGAAAATTTATATAGGGATAATGACCTGCAGATGTAGTGAACTATGACAAAATGTTTATATTATGTATTGATCTAATAGGGGGTCTATATAATGTAATGAACTTTCAAATTCTGGTTATTGGATGTACTCGAGTATATGTGACAACTATATGAGCGGCCACGTGTAAGTTTTTGTTTGGTCAGGTACATCACTTAGACAGTTTTGGTAAGTTCGTTACATAACATAGACCCCCTATTAGATCAATGCATAACATAGACATTTTGTCATAGTTCATTACATCCGCAGGTCATTATCCCATTTATATATGGCCGAAATTTGAACACTTACACTACGCAAAAACTATATGTACTAAAACTATACCAAATCTATATATACTAACACTATATATATATATAAACCGAAAAATATATATTTTCAATTTAAACCGAAAGTATATACATATTTACCCGTCGCGGGATCTTCGGTAAACTCTAGCCATGCACGGGCCAACGCCATTTTTTCTTCGCCACTCCAAGGTTGTTGATTTGGTTTCTCATGCAGCTCCTCGGGACCTTTCTTCTTATGTGGCCACTTTGCTTTCCTCCCGGATAATGTACCGACATCAACGGGTTGAGATTGTGTCTGTTGAGGTTGCGTTTCATGAACCACTTCGACATCGGGTAAAGATTGTGTTTGTTGAGATCGAGTTCCTATTAGAATACATAAAAAAATTATAAGTATAAAGATTATATATATATATACACGTCCGTGATATATATATGCAGAATTTTTTAAATACCAAATGCATTCTCCGTGTTGCCCGACCATCGTTGAAATCTTGACAATGGAGAAGTTGGAAGGTATCCCGACATATGAGAGGTTGGAATGTTACGGGCGAGCAGACTTATAAAATGAGGATTGAGGTCAAGGTTTGGGTCATTCATATGGCTGGTTTCGGTTATTTGGGATTGGATATTTATAGTTTTGGTTGAAATTAGTTGGATTCACTTTGGGAAAAACAAGGAGAAAAATGATGGTAATTTTTAGTTTTGGAGGAAGAGAATAGGAGAAGATGGGTGTTTGATTTTGTTTTGATGATAATAATGTATGAGAGATGTTTTTGTAAATTTGGGGGAAGTTTAAAAATTAAATTGGGAGCCGTTGGGAGGTCAAACAAGCCATTAGAGGGGTTTGGTCAATTGTTTTGTAACGTTGTGGAACATTTTATTTTGAAGTGGAACGTTCCTCGAGGCAATGTGTTGGGCGTTCCCCTGGCGTTCCTGTCACTTTTTGGGCGTGCCACAAGGGGACGACGCTCCATTTCGAATGACCTAAAGGGTGGAGGTTGGAGTGTAATTTTGGGTATAATGTGTCTTGGAATGGTGCAAAACAATATTCTTAATTATTTTTTATTGGGGGTTTGGCTATAGGTATTGGGGGTCGAAAATTTCATTTGAATTTTAAAGGGGTATTTAGTTTTGGGTCTTGTATAATGTACATGTATGTATAGTGTGTATAGGTTCATGTATGGTATATGTTGTATGTAAAGATACATGAATAATAGCTTTGATTACTAGTTATTAATGTTTTCAAGACAAAATATATGTTTGTATATGTATATGGCCCTATGTTTATATGTACATATATATTTTTATTTGTTTTTGTTTTCAATTAGTTAGTTAACTATTTGTTTATAAACTTGTATTTATTGTAGTTATATATATATAATCATGGTGGTGGTCAGAGATGATAATGATGGTGGTCAGAGATGATGATGATAGTGTATAAGTTACAAAAAACACATGTCCTAATTGGTCTTAAAATATGAAGTGGTCCTAAAATAACTTTCACCTATATATGTATATATTATTATTCAAGCTCACTATAATGTACATAACTTTATGAATAATTTTTCAAGGTGATCATTATATATTTATGCTCATATGTACTTCAATTAGTTTGATGTTTGAATTGTTGGACATTTATAAGGATTTTTGCTTGTTATGTCAACTTATGAGTCTCGTATAATTAGTTATATAGCTTAACTTCTTGGAATAAAATATTTTGTTCATTGACATTTTATCAATTAAGTTCAATTAGAACTAATTAATAGGTTGAGATTGTCTTCAATGTAGTATTTTGAACTAGAGGACAATTATCTATGCCTTAAATGTCTAGAAGGCATTCTCTCGTAACGAACCGACCTCTAGGGTCAAATGCCAAGTTCAAGTAAATTGTGTATTTTTGTAATTACCATCACGCAAAACTTATAATTTGGTTTCTAAGCACGAAGTCTACTTCTCCTATGTTCTTTCTTCGCCAAAATGTCAAGATCCAGAGCAAAACATGGATAGAATAACTAGTTGCTATAGCAATGTTTTTTTATTTGAACAGTTAGTCGGTATTCGACATTACGGAACACCTCACCGTACAATGGTGAAGGCCTGCACGTACTCTAGACTACGAGTGATTCAGGGAAAAAACCCACAGACTTGTCACTCCTAAGAGTCGAACCCAAGACCTGTGGGAAAAACCAGGGATGCATCTGCCAGTTGCTATAGCAATGTGAAATGCTAAAATCATAGATATTATTCTCTTTTTTATTTTTTGTCTGTTTTTGTTTTCTCAATTCAGATAGGGAAATATTAAATATAGCAATGATGACCGTTCAAGATAGTTATGCTGTTAATTTTTGGCCACGTAATGTATTATGAGTTGCGGCATTCAATGATGCAACATTGAAGAGGAATATCATCCTTATGCATCAGGAGAGGCCTTTGATGTCAAAATGTTGATAAACTTTCAGTTGGAACAAATGTATTTAATATGCTATTGGGAAAGCGTTGCACACTGGCTGCGTTAACAGATATTTTACGAAGTTTCCATAATCTGTGCAACAGCATATACATGAAGTTTTGGTTTATTGTTGTGTATTGATCGACTGTTCATGCCTGCATGTGAATGTGCAAATGTTTCTGTACAATGAAACTTGCAGAATTTGAGAGTAAAAAGTTGATATATGCTTCTGTATGCATAAAATACAGTTTAAAAATGGCATACAATAAGTTTTAAGCTCTGTATTATTTTCTTTTTGCAACTTTACATTTGTCCATCTGCCACGTTGCCTGTCCTATAGTTCTATACAACTCGAAGTATCAGGTAAGTGTAAATGTGTGCGAGCCAAGTAGATTGGCAAAAGAAATTGAAGTTGGTTACAATTTTAGAAATTCAAAAACAGTTCCTATCATATGCACAATTGTGTGGCCAGTTGCTGCCGTCTTAAATTACAAAAATGTATCCCGGATCAAGCGAGCCATTACTCGGGAAGATAACCGACTTAGCACTTCAGGAAGCACTTTAGCTGATAAACCGGGCATTATGGGAATAAGCTCTTGGATGACACGAGTCACATCTAAACCCTGTAAACAGAAATAAGGTACTTTATTGACCAGTAAAAAATATTTGTAGTACTGATCACAGTAAAGCAATGTCTTCATATTAGTACCTGATCTGGTGATCTTGGTCTTGAATCTTGAGAAGTTAAAAATCCAACAATCTTTTGAACATTGTTTAATATAACTTTGTCTTCCTCTGTTATGTAAGGAATTAAACCTGTGGGCCTTATGGTTCCAAAGGTAGGAACCATGCTAAAAACTGGTGTTGGATTTTGGATTCCCAATACTGCCATTACTTGGACCAACTGTTCTCTAGTAACAGCGTCAATGGCTTTCACAATCTGTTGACATAAAATTAATACTTTTAGCACAGTTTCAAATTCTTATTTGACGACTATTTGATGGAATATTTGCACGATTTTAATTTAAACGTGTGAATTTTATTGATAGTCAAATATGTACAATAATACAAACACTTGAAAATCCAAGTAATACATCCAAGTCAAGTAAAATCTATACTCAGAACTATACAATTTAATTCCACCAGCAGCCATATCACTACCTAAAATCCAAACACACCAGAACAAACATTCACTACCTACAATTCCAGAATGGAATATTTGCACGATTTTAATGTGAGGTCCAAATCAAATTCAAGGATTAGCTACGTACAAACCGATATGGCAATTCACTTATAATGGGTTGATTCGGGTTATGTTTTGTCTCTAATGGGTCAAAAGGCTAAGAATATAAGTTTAAAAGGAAATAAGCCGACTGGCATAAACGAGTCTAAAGTTGACTGAGTTTATATACATACATATGACTATCTAAATCATTTTACTCAATCAGACTGACTACTGTTTATATAGTTCATATCATCACGTGTGACACGTCAACTACATATAAAATTACATGTTTTAGACCAAAGTGTTACGGATCAACCAACTATGACCCTAATCATCTAGACTTGCACAAAAATAATTTTGTTGACCAAATCCCATTACCCAATCCACCTGATGCCCATTTGGTTATTTACACTATACAAGATAAGGTGGCCAAACAGAGAAAAAAGATAAAGAGACTATGTTGGTTACCTCGTCCAAGAGAAATTCTCGAAAGAAATTCCCTTTGTCAGACAGCAAAAATGCCAAAGCTGCTCTTGTTTGAACTGGCGATTCTTGAGATCCACCTGACTGGAACATTGGTAAGTTAAAGTTTGTCTGACTTTGTATAATACCAAGTCCAGCCATATCACCATTCAGATCTTCCCCGCCACCACTTTTGGCTGCTGTTATGAAACTCTCAAAAGCTTGCATCACATCTATAAATCTTTCAGCATCAAAAACTCCTGATTTTCCATATACGGTGTAACGCAAAGCACTCCTTAAACGTGGAGATTCATCAGTAAGTAGTCTCTGAAGTCAGACAACAAAGAAATAGAAACTTCAAGTTTAGCCAAATATGGAGCTGATTCAGTAAGAGAGTACCAGAATCTCATACCATTTATTTTCTATTTTATTTAGTATCTGGTTATCTATGCATAATATTAGATTAAAACTTGACTTATCATGACTTATTCGAATATAAATAATTCATAAAGTTGCAAAAGATGAAGCATGCCTTAAACATTATACCTGCGCAATATATGGATATGCTTCATCCACAATGGCAAATTCTGGATCTCCTACTAAAGCTATGCCCTCAAGAACTCCTATTGCTCTAATGATAAGAGCAAAATAAGGAGGGATGCGAAATGGATAGTCAAATGTTATTTGAGCCAAATCAGCTGCCAACTCCTGGAAGTTGATATTTTTTGCGCCCCCGCCTTCAAGGGCCTGGTCAAATACTTTGGCTAACACAGGTAATATCGGATCCAGATTTACACCCTCTGGAATGAAACCAAGTTTCACAAAATCTTTGACAATTGCATCATAATCTCTATGAATAAGATGAGCAATAGCTTCAATCATCCCATACTTTTGGTCATCCGTCAACTTCGTTACCAAACCTGTCAGCAGAATGATTATTCGAGCAATTAGCATTAATAACAAATGAAAGAAAATCAGGTAAAACAACTCAAAACAGATGCTATCATTATTACCAAAATCAAGAATACAAAGCTTCCCATCTGGAGTGCGAATCATATTTCCAGGATGTGGATCAGCATGGAAGAAACCTGTATCCAGCAACTACATTCAAAAACGGAATTTGTCAGAAAACGTTACCAAATGTAGTATTGTAATAAAAAAAAATCATGTTTTCTTATTTGACCCTTTATTTAAATCTCAAATCATTAGTATATACAGCCAAATATTCCCTTTATTTGCGAAAGTTTACCTGCTTTAGGTAGCATATAACACCGACATTAACCAGCTCCCCAACATCATTTTCAGTACTTTGTGAAAGCTTTTCGCCATCAACCCATTGTGTCGTAAGAACTTTCCTTGATGTGTATTTCGTGTAGGTTTTGGGTATGACAACCTGAAACAGCAGAACATATTACATTATGTTGAAGAAATGTGGACTAGCAAATTGTGTGAAGGCACAAAAAGACATCTGTATTTGATTACAGAACAGAAATTACCTGTGGTAGGTCTTTCTTCATCATCTCTGCAAAATATGTTCCATTTTCACCCTCGTTAACATAGTCAAGTTCCTCAAAGAAACGAGCAGCCCATTCATCGACCAAACCAACAACATCCAGAGAGATCTAAATATGAAAGGAAGAAACATCATAAACCATACTGTCTTTCCTCCAATGGAAGGACCACCAGTTCCTCATGACGAAATATATAATATAATATGGAATTACATTTTTAAAATGTGACTAATATTACCTGAGGAAAGCGTCGAAGAGCCAATCCCAAGTTCCTTATGATGAACAAATCAATGGTTACCGTTTCAAGCACAAAAGGCCGCTGTACCTTAACAGCAACCAAATCCCCATTTTCCTTCAGTCGACCCTTGTAAACTTGCCCAAGTGAAGCTGCAATATATACAGGTCCATGGTAATTGTAAGGTGACTTTCTTTAGCAACATCAAGTCAGACACCATATACATTTACAGATCACATTATTCCTTGAGAAGACGTACAATCCTACTTACATATGTAAGATGAAGGGGAGAAAAACGGTATTCACCCTACGGAGAAGTGTGCCGTAATGGTCTGTGAATATTAATATTTCAAAGAGAAGAAAAAGAATCTGAAGGAGTGGGAGGTAAGGAAGTCACCTGCAGCTATAGGGGACGTTGTGAGTTCCGAATAGATATTGTACCATGGTTGTCCAAGTTCCTCTTCTATAAATGCCATGGCAATGTCATCCGGATATGATGGAACCTTGGGCAATCAGAAAACACAAGTGAAATTGAGGGATTTCGAGTAATTCTACAGCATGAAAATAAACTACTATTATAACTTTATAATAAGAGTGTTTCGGCGTTCTTTTGTCAATGAGCATTCACCGAATACTCAGATGCTAAGTCTGGTCTAACCTTATCACAAAGCTTTTGCAGCTCAGTCATTGCAGCAGGTGACAATATATCCGGTCGAATGCTTAATGCTTGCCCTAGTTTTATATATGCCGGACCCAAAGAGGTTACGATCTCCCTCAACTCAATTGCTCGAGCGACTTCATTCTGAGGAACATAACAATTTTGCATCAATATAAGTTTTGAGAGGGCATAAATCTCATATACAAGCACTGTCAAGCTACTAATGAAAATGGTCTTTGGATCATTAATTTTATTCCTTTCCTCAGTATATAAATTTACTTTCCTATAGGTATTGGGATAATAACATACTGGCACACGGCTTTAGGAGTTTCTGAGCCCACTATACTGGTGGTCTTTTCAGGAATACGAACGAAAAATTTGTCATGAGGTTGATATAGGTTCGGAGTTTACAAACCAACCACAGTGCACACTTATCCAAACGAACCATATACCTCCATGAGTTTGGTAAAATAAGTTTCCTTAAACTCTAAACAGTTTATACTTTTACAGATATCAAAATGCCAAAATACACGCGAAGAAAACATAAATGATCACTTACCTCTTTAACCTTTTTGTTTATCACGTCCCAAGCAAGGCGTGATAAAAACCCTCCTGCCACAGATGTCAGCTGCATTATACGAGTGGCAACAGCCTTTGGCCTTTTACCCCAATATGCAGAAATGCTAGCAGGATCATACACCATTGGCAACAATTCGCTACTTTCATCAGTCTGACAAAGTACAAACCCAAATTTCATATAAAACACAGATCCATACGCACTCATTGACACACCTAAAAGGCTAATGTCCTAGAATAATTGTACATATAAGTTGGTGATCGAATTTAGGACGTATACTCTTATACTAAATAATTTCCGAAACTGATAAATATAGACATTTTTGAAACTGGCAAATTTGATATGATAACCATGGTTCATCATAATAGAATTTGTCTATCTGCTAAATAACGAAACAAATACAAATTTAAAAACAAAAGTTATAATAACTAGGTTGGAATATCATAGAGTGTAATCAGAATCACGTCTAACCAATCTAAGTGTGTTATTTGTGGACCATAGTCCTGGATTGTGAGTAATACCTCTACAAGGCGAAGTTGAACATCGTCAGCAGCAAACTGAGAGTCACTTAAATTTTGACCCCTAAGGCCCTTCATAAGTGATGCCAACTGCTCGTTCTCCTCCATCTGAGCCCTAACTCTTTTAATCTCTTGTGAAACTGTCTCCATTCTCTGCATACACGCATAAAAGAAATCATCCATTAATCAAAACCTAAAACCACTTTTTCAGATACCCAATGCCAAAATTCTCTAAAAATCATAAACCATAGTAAATGTAGACACATCATTTCTGTTATTACTATATTAAATCAAAATAAAATACAATGCCCATATGGTAGTTAGAGGATGAGAAGACCATAATAATAGATTAAAGCTGCAATCAACCTCCGACTGTAATAATTAATGGGACAAGTGCCAATAAATATATGAAACTTGTCAAATTATATGTATCCGCAACTCTCACGATCTCTATTGGATATATCAAACTTTGAACTACCCCAAATAGTCGTAAAATCGGGCGTGACAATTGCCAAGGATAGACCTAGATTTCACCCCAAGAAACAAGAGCCTCTACCAAGTGGACTAACCCCTGAACTTTTGGGTATTGTATAAAAACCTCACAATTTTTGTTATTCTATGTAATGTGACCCTGTAAACAACCGTTGATTGTTTGATACCATCATAACTTATAACAAAAAAAAACACTTGTTACCATATATATATATATATATATATATATATATGAATTATAGAAATATAGAGAGGTATTGAAAATTGGATACATACCGTGCCATTAATGGGAGATCCATTGACAGAACTTCTAGACGACCGAGGTTCAGTCGCCTTGGGTTTCGGCTCGGTTGCGACAGCACGAGTGACTCGATTCCGGCGTTTGATCCTGACAGTGGTCGGAAGCAAACGACCAACGGAATTGAATCTTGTGTAATCACTTGAGCGAGAAAGAGAATTGATTGTATGACAAGTGAGCTGAGATGTTGTTGTTTCCATTTTTTTATAAATATTTGATAACGGAATTGGAAACAAGATGAAGGAAACAAGTGTGTTTGGAGATATATGTATATATGTCTGTATGTATATATATGTGGTGTGTGTAAGTGTGAGGGATGTGTGTTTGGGTTGACCACTAGTGAATAATATTTGTTTGTGGGTTTTGAAAATGTTGTACACGTGGTTAAAAGAGGAGCAAGAAACTATTACTACTCCGTATTTGTTTTTCTCTTTTTGGCGGGTTCCGCATTACCCAGCGTTTTTGGTTTATTGCAAGTTTGATATTTAATAGTTAGATTTTTTAAACAAGTTTTTTCTCCAAACATTCAGTCTGTATGCGACAATCATGGAAACCCCACCATATAATGGTGAAGTCTTGCATGTACCCTAGACAACGAGATGTTGACCATAGACCGTTACAAGTATTCGGAGGAAAAAACCCCAAGACTTGCCATCCCTAGGGATCGAACTCAAGACCTTGGGTAAAACC
>JANDBE010000045.1:10827012-10840182 GCA_024320915.1 Erigeron philadelphicus | reverse complement strand
ACGAAATTTCAATAAATTGAAGTTCCCATGTTAAATTTTTTTCCAAATTCATTCAAATAATATGCAGGTGGTTTTTGATCATGATGGTAAGGCTTAAACCTTGAGGACTAGCTGTTAATTCCCATCGTTTTTTATGTGCCAGTGTTATAGTGTTTGTAACCTTATGATCAGGTTGATACTTTACTGCTCAATTCATCTTATTTATAAAACTTAAAACCAGTAAACAACGGCGTGGGACTAACACATTATTTTCGCGGTATTCTGTATTAGATCATATGGCCATTTGAATTTGATGATTATATTTTCCCCTCCTTGCTATGTTTTATCAGATATTATTAAATTGTGTCAGTTTATTGTATTCTATCTTTGAGTCATCATGGTGTTTTCTTCCTGCATAATCATTTATTAACATCAACCTGAAACTTGCAAGGATATGAAGAGCTTTCTTCTTACTTTGTCTATGAAAATTATCTTGATAGAGCTTGTAATTCTACTAATAAACTTCGTCCAGATCTACTGTCAGCTAGTTTATGACTGTTTATGATTGCTAACTGCTAATACGCATAGATATAGGCCCAGTTTGATAACTTATATTTTCAGGGTTTTGCTTTGGTAATATGCCTCAGTCGTCCAGCCAAAAATTTATGGCAAAAGGTATGTTTTTTCCTCTTTTCTGTTTTTCCTAATCATCATATCTTATTTTTTTTTTAAAAACGACTGCTGCGAAATGATTTCATAAAAGACGTATTGCTTTCCGTTCAGTTCAGGTGCCATGTGTTTTGGTGTCCCAGTTCAGGAAAGTCTGGGCTTCTTTTTCTTTTTTTCAAATCTTCGGATTTCAATTTTTTAGGATCATTCTTACTTTTTTGTTACTTTCAATGGCTTCCTCTTTCATTAGATGATGAAAACGAGTCATGAATGAACTCAAATCCTTGACATGTTAGATTTAGTATGAGCTATGAGCCTATGAGTAGATGCTCTGTCATAGAATAATAACACATATGAATGAAAGGTATAATGGTGATTGCCTTATAAGCTGTCCTCTCTCTGTAAAGGAAAAGACACTGTTTAAAACTTAATTGTACATGGTTACTTGGCATGTTGCATGTGGGTTCTTTTGATGGTCGTAAAATTAACTCTTATTACATATTTACCGAAGTTGACCAATGGGGGTCGAAATGCTGTAGTCTTAAGTCTAGGCGTGTTTTATGCTGTTATATCCATATGTTTCTAGACTAGTATATCCCTTGATATGTTGAGAGTTTGCCGGATATACCTTCATTTTTATTAAATGCTACATGAGACTTTATACCTGTGTATATTATAACTTAAGTAAGCATAACATTAAAATATGTTAATTAGTTATTATTACTAATATGGGAAAAGTGAAGGTGGTGCTGTTATGCACCCAAGTTGGGTGAAATCCCTCTCACATGTTGATTTTTTTAATCCATCATATATATTATGCTAGAAATTGTCTGTATATGTTATATTGGATTCTTTTTAATGTATATAAATTAAATTTAATAATAGTAGAAATATTTTTTTATATCTAAAATGAGATTAAGATAAATCTAATTAACTGTAAAAAGACTTTTCAAATAGGAAACTCCAATTTTAGGCAATTTGAGTTTTAAGTTTAATTTAATAGATTGTAGAGATCTTTTTATTAAGAAAGTCCAATTTTTTAAGTACATTGAGTTTTCGATTTTTCATGTATAAATATTAAGATATTGCATTACATTTAAGCTCAGAACCATTAAAGTTCAATTTATGCACCTTATGACAACTTGACAGTAGTGAAATTTAATAATAATAGACTATTAAATCATGCACAAGCAACTCAGCAGAAACATATCAAAAGTGATTTTTCTCTTGCATAATGTTAGCTCTTAACATCAACAACCAACCACTAAAAACGGTTATGAACTTATGAAAGTGGGCTTGTTAATCATATCCTTAAGGTATATATTGATCAAAATCCTTTTTTAGTGTTATGGTTGCATGATTGATGTACTCCGACTACTCTTATTGTCAACTAGATAGCCATTTGCCTTCGCTGCTGGCTTCTTTAATTCCTTTGTTATATCATTCTAAAGCCTTTTGCTTCTTCATCACATAATCACAAGACAAATTTATAATATTTCTTTGTAACGTTCGTCTAATATTGGTCAGATTCACATTCTTCATATCTTTCTTAGGCCAGACCTTTCGTCACACTCTCTACCCTTCATACAAGAGCAACCGTCCACCAACTCCAGATACAATAGTGCAGGGCCTTCAATACTTAAAAGCTTCTATCAAGGCGATGTCAATCAAAGTCATTGAGGTAAGAGGTCTGTCATATTTAGAGTAGACAAAATGGGCGGGTCAGGAAGGTTTATGGTGCTGAGGGCTACCTTCAATGAAGTTATATTAAATAAAGTTAAATAAATAACGGTGTTTGTATCATTGTATGGACCCAGTGTTGGAGTGTTGGACTCCCATGCTCCAATATAAACCCTTTTTTTTCAGATGCTCTAGAGGCAGCACCAAAGATTAAAAATTCTGAGCTAGAAATCCCAAAATCAATATCACTTAACTTGTATAATTCTAAAAACCGGGTAATCCTTGTAATCACCTTGCATTTTGTAGATCTTTGTTTCTTGGAGGCCGGGCAGGCTGGGTATTTTATCTAAAAAATAAGCAACTCTGTTATTTTGAATACAAAACCATATTTATTGAAATGATAATATGAGTCTTTAAATATGGTATGTGGCTGCATGCATTTTATTTATATTTTCTATCTGCTTTTTACCTCTTTTGCGCTGTTCAACCCATTCGGAATGTTCCCCTTGCAGCTATATTTTATGTTATTACCTAATCTCTTCATAAGTAAAGGGTTTAATTTCCCACCTGCAGTAATTCTTTTAATCTTTATCTATTATCTTTTTTTTTTTATTCATGATGCATTTATTTTTCAAGGTAGGTTCCTGGCGTTGAAGCTGATGATGTTATCGGGACCATGGCATTACGCAGTGTTGATGCTGGATTTAAGGTAACTGTAACTTCTTTAGATACGTGATATAATTCTATTGTTCTTTTGTTATAGATTGGTAGTTTCCTTTGTATGTATGGACCTTTATTGTTCAGGGTTCAATAGAAGGTATAGTAGATTTATTATTGGACGGAGAGAGTTAATATAGCCATATGAGAAACCTAATAGCCTAGGTTTAATAAAACTGTTGTAAATGCTGCAGCGTCACTAGCTACAAAGTTCTAATCAGTAGTGGCTATGTTGCTTTGTCACAGGTTCGAGTTGTGTCTCCTGATAAAGACTTTTTCCAGATATTATCTCCTTCATTACGTCTTCTTCGAATAGCACCTCGTGGTTTTGAGTTAGTTTCTTATTTTTTCTATTAGAAAATTGAATTCTTTATTGTTCTCAAAAAGGTCAAGTAAATTGCTGTTATTTTTCTCGAACTGCTGTTGAAAATTGCTGCTTTGGTTTCTGCTTCCCTTGCATCATATGTTGATATATGGCATGTATCAACAGTATGGTTTCATATGGAATGGAGGATTTTGCTAAAAAGTATGGAGCAATACAACCTCCTCAGTTTGTTGATGTAATGGCGCTTGTTGGTGACAGATCCGATAACATACCAGGTTGTTTCCGGCTCATTTTATGAAATTTTTAGCTGGTTTTATTAGATAGAAGTTTCAGTCCATTTGCTGACGAATGGGTAGTCATTACCTCGAAAGGATTAAATCAGTAAAGATGGCTTTGTATTCAAGGATTTAAACTTTCTTGTAATCTTATTTAACACCTCACTTGTTTATTAAAATATTAAGAAAATGCATTAGAGTCATTTGAGTGCTATTTTAAGGGGGTGTGGGATCGAGGTTTGAAAACAGATTTTGTGAATTCAAAATGGCTTTCTCTACCTGCTTTTTCAAAATTTCCTTTTTCTCTCTATGATATCACAGATGATCACTTTTCAGCCAAACAATATCTAGTGATTATTTGCATTTTATTGGATCTGAGTAAATTGTTGTTATTTTTCTGAAACTGCTGCTTTGGTTTATTAAAATATTAAGAAAATGTAATCCCAAACAACTCCTAACCTATACGCTCCAAACCATAAAATATTGAGCTGTTTCAGAAAAATAACAACAATTTACTCCAAACCATCTGACCAGCTAAATTTTTGCAGCCTCTTATTGTTAGCTACTTAATGACATTTGTTACAGTTCTTGCATCTGATAAATGTATGTCAATGCAGGAGTTGATGGAATTGGGGATGTACATGCTGTGCAGCTAATATCAAGATTTGGTACTTAAACTTTTAATGGTTATAGTTTCACATCAATGATTATATTTTTGTTCTACTTTTGATGACGAAATATAATCGTCTATCAACAACTTCTTTCTATATATCTCCTGCTTCCTTCAGTCTTTTAGTTTCTTCTACCATAGTTTGTATATCAGTTTTGTTTTTATTTCAGGTGACATTGTATCATAAACGACTTTTCTAACTTGTCCACCTAAATATAACAGGTTCGTTGGAGAATCTGTTGCAGCATATTGATCAGGTTGAAGAGGAGCGAATAAAAAAGGTTCAATTGCTTATATTATGCTTCACTTACACTTTGTATTGTTATTAGTAGTATTTTGACAAGTTTTGGAGAGGTTTGCAATCATGTAGTCTGATCATGTCAATAAGTTATAAACTTTCTTTGTGATTATATTATATTATGAGACAATCAGACAATTTATAACTGTTTTTTTGCATTTTCATTGCAGACTTTGATAGCAAATAAGGAGCTGGCCTTGTTGAGCAAAGAATTGGTAAGTTACTAGCAACAGCACAACTTGCATTCTAAATTACCAACAGTCACTAACCTATTGTTTTGTATGGAATAAGAAGGTTGGACATTTCTTTTTAATTAACTTTTCCTATTTGTGGATTTAAAGCATTCATCCATTGTTTGGTATTATACTTTTAAGGGTTTTTGTGACGTGTTGATATGTTGTGGCAGGCTCTGTTACGTTCAGATCTTCCATACTACATGGTTCCTTTTTCTATCAATGATCTTGTATTTAAAAAGCCCGAGGTTGGTCCTTTACATGTGGTATCTCCTATCACTTTGTTAGAGGTGGCAAGTAGGGTAATCTTTTGTATCGGGTAGGGTTACTTTGGGTTAATTATCGAACACGTTGTATCTAAAATTTTAATCACAGACACATACTATTCAATACAACTAGTTGTCTTTTTTATCTATTATTCCCGGGGTGGGGGTGATAAAATGATTAAGAAAGTTTTAGTACACTTTGGATGACTTTGAACCTTCGACTCAAATGACCCGTTTGACCCTTTTAAAATTAACCATGAATCGAGTCAACTCATGGAAGGTAAAGGGGATGAATTGCCACCTCAGATTTAGTATTTCCTCTGGTTTGATGGGTTAATGAGTTATGTATTAAACAGGACAATGGGGAGAAATTTACCAACCTATTGACAGCGATGGGTGCTTATGCAGAAGGGTATTCGCTTGATTCAGTTATAAGAAGGGCGTTCTATCTATGGAAGAAGCTTGAAAAGACATGAGCTTAACCATATCTATTATGCGACGCGCCAAACTAACTGATATTAATGGATGTTACACTGATCAAAGTTCTATCATTGGCCAAAACTACAAAGAAAGTTCTTAGAAAGTCTTGCATATACTTGTGCATTAAGATGAGAATGTAAAGTTTTGGCATCATTTCAGCCTTGTTTAAATAAAAAACTCATGTTTTGGTTCAATAAAACTATGGAACATCTTAAGGTATGACCTATGAGTTGCCCCTTAGTTTCAATTACCTAAACGTATTAAACCGAAGGAAAACCTCATTCAAAGCTCTAAGGTTCTTGAAAGCAAAATCTATGATGAAATAGACGGCATCCGTTCTAAGGGAAAATCACAGCTTCAAAGGTACTTCTCATTTGTAAAAAGGCTTTTTATGGTACAATTTTAGCATTTTGAAAACAGTATGTTGATATCTATGAGATCAGGTTATCAACAACGAATCAACGATTATGGCCTCAGATACCTTTTGAAAAGAGACATTTGACAAGAACTGATATAAATCCAAGAATATACAAATGATATAAACATCTATCTTTTTTCAGCCAAAATATTTGGAGTGACGAGAAATAAAGGCTAAAATTTCTGGATATACGAGAAAAGAGTCAAACAAAAAAGTGGAATAACTAGGTGGATGACCAACGTTCTTTTTAGTGGCTTAATGTAATAGTTATTTCTTTTAATTTTTTTAAATGAGACACAAATACTACTTTGCCACATCTACCAATCAACCATGATTAGTTAATAAATTACTTTTAATTACACCTTTTTTAAATCTAAATTTGTCTTGAAGAACAAGTACTTAGGACAGTTGGACCGAGATCTATTATTATGAACATTCTTTGACTAAAAGGTGATCTATCATATATATACACTACACATTTATAAACAAACATAGAGCTATTTAGTATAGCATTCCCCATAACAGAAACAAAAACAAAAAACAATAATAAATGGACACACTATACATTGAAAATCATGTCTCAAAATATACACCAACTCACTTTTCCACCGGTCTCTAATTTAAACTCTCTTCTTACCACCCCACTACAACTAACCGTTCAAAGGAACTAAAATAAGCGCAAAGACGATTATGAGGAGATTCAAAAGAAGCCCGTTGCGCCCTGCACATCCACATATAAGTATTCGCTTTAGAAACAATAAAAGTGATTTTCGATCTAATCTACAACTTTTAATATTTTGCAGTAAAAGAATGAGCATGTAAAAAGCAGACTAATAAGGTGTTTCTCCCTGCATGGGTTCAACAAAAATCGACAATTGTTGTTTTAAATCTTTTGAGAAATATGTATAAACTTCCCAGTTTGGGATTTTCAAACTTCCCAATTTTGCGCTCCATATTAGGACACATGCGATTACCACTAATGTGTCACTGAAGAGTGCTCTATACATTTATACAAGTGACGTCACATGTGAGGAACAAAACCTAGCAACCTACATCTACATGTACAGCTAGTACATCGCATAGCGTCAACTCTATTGTGTATGGTCTATAGGTATGTATTATGCACATATCACATCCATTTAAATAGTGTTTGGACGCATTTATTATGTGTGGTATATAGTATTGAACTCAAGCCTCAAAGTCAAAGGCTGAAGAGGGGCATTTTCTTTGCAATTTCTGACATAAACATCTGTCAACAATAAAATTAACATTAGTATCTAACACTCTTAAGTTACGAGATACGCACCAGGATATACTGTCTCTGATGTTGGTAGGGCAGGCAATGACATCTCTGCCGAAAAAAGATGGTTAACATTAGGATATATAAATCATGTTATATGTGATTTATCCTTGTTCAGATCAAAAAGTCTACTCTTGATGGAATGAAAAGCAATCACCAAAATTCAGTTCCTATTTCATTACTTTGGTATAGCTTTATTTTCTGACGAAGGTGAGAACTTTGACCCGTCTATCTATGAATGGATTGTCCCAGGTTATGTTTTATCCCTAGATCCTACAACAATATAGCAGCTAACACCTACTACTTCACTTTAATCCAAATCTGACACAATATAGCTTGTGTGATCATATTTCACATATCATATTTATTTTATAGCTTCATGGTTTGAACAGAAAGTGTTTTCGGTAAAGCAAACCCAACCTTTATTCACCCCAAAGTACCCCCAAGCTGCTGACCCACTCGATTTATAATTTTAACGAGTGCACGCGCAGAAGCGGAGAAAGAGTTGTCCCCCCATCTGAGATAAACATATCTGAGGACAATAAATGGCCTTAGTGAATTACCAGGAGCACAAAGGGAGAATGATGCCATGGATGATGATGAAGGCCAAGGAGCAGCAATATTGTCACTCAAGTCGCATGTAAAGCTGAACCCACTTGAATTGTCATACACCACATCTGCAGGCAAGCTTCTAAGTAGACACCCTACATGAACAGAAGTACATTACATCTTAAATCAATAAATGTGACATCTGATATTGTTTCTCTTGATGAAATCATAAGACTTTTCACAACTCATATATTAGGTTGCAGTCACATGTAGATAATATAAAACAAGTGTGTTTCTTGTAAGACACCAAATATTCAAATTGGAAAAAAAATAATGTAATAATTAAAACTAGAACCATGTATATCCCATGTTCACGTAGGGGGGCTCATGTTGCAGCAAACAACATATGCATGATCATAGTGAAGAAAAACATGTTCATATATTCAAAAAAAAATGGAAGGAAAAAAACAGAGATATAAACTAAATATATTCTTATATGCTCTTTTCAGTAGGGCATAACGTAGGTAGCTTCTATGTAGTTAAACTTTAAGGGTAAACATGTCCCAAGAAGTAGTTAAGTTTCAGTTATTGGAAAGTAACCGATTCATACACCTAAGGATAATTCAGCATAAATAAGCTACAAACACGGAGAAGTCATATTTCAAACACCGTAGTTGCATACTGAAAATTTATATCCTAGTGCATGTAAAGTAAAAGCAGACTCAAATAACAGAATAAAGATCACCTTCTTCTCCATAAGCTACTTCAGTGCGAACCATTGTATTCACATGCAAGTTAAAAGAAAAAGATCAGATGAGGTGAAGACAACCGATAAGCATCAAATGCATAATAACAAAGTTATATATGTGGATACCCTTTCACCTATAGATCAGTTGATCTAGGCTATGTTTTATCACTTATGGGTTAAAGGGTAAAACTAAAAAGATTTGACCAGAAAAGAAAACCGGTAAAATGGGTTAAAGAAGTTGAACATCATCCAATATAACTTGAACGCATAAAAAAAATCATAAAATATATTATCCAAAAAATAGATAATTTTCGTTATAATTTTTGTAATCACATTTAACATGTTTATGCATGGGTAATTTAGGTGAAGTTAGCATCACCTACATTAGGTGCCACAAAAAATGATAATTGTGTTACATTTCCAATACTCTGTCATTTTGACACAGCAAACTCGCATATAACCCCCTTGTTACCCTTATTATCAGATAGCTTGCATTATGATAGTGTCAAAAATTGTTTTCCAAAATCTATAACAAGGAAATAGATTAACAGCGTGATGTGGGACTGACCCATTTATTTATAACCTGCTATTAATAGTTATTGCTTTAACCAAAACCCATTTTGACCCCCAACAATAACTGCTTTGACCGAACACCATTTTAACTTGTTACCCAACCCACTTGTTTTGCCACCTCTTAACTATAGAAAGTTATATACCTTGGAGGCTAAAATCTTTCAAGTCGACATCACAAAGCTCATATATGTCTGTTAGTACTCCGCCTTTTCTTAGCATGGACCCCAAAAATGATGCACAGATTATTGCTTGTCTGTTTGTAATTAACATTTGCCTTTGTACTCCTGCAATGTATGTGTTCAATGAACTACAGCATGAAGGACTTGGAGCAGCCACATTTTTACAAGCTTTTATCACCTCAATTGGCTGCTTGAAATCCAAAGGGCAAACTGCATTATCATTTCATTCATATATCATTCACATATAATTTTACATAATAACCAGTGCTGTAAAATTCAGACTCGACCGAGAGATAGGGGAGGAATCGCAACCCGGGGCAGAGCTGAGGCGAATGTTCTATACCCGGACTAAAAAATTGGTCAGCAGGACAATCTAGGGTCAAACTCGGCCAAAACTAGTCAATGTCAGTCTTTTTCTTCTTAATTTGAGGTATTTGAAGCTATACTAATATGTTTTAAGTATTCGAAGGAGTAAGCTAATGTTTCTAAACAGCTATATTTATGTTCTAGTCTATTTCTATACCGATATAGATTCAATAGTATTTTTATTAAGAATATTCAGATCAGAGTACTCCCTCACTCCCCGAGAAGCTGATTACTCTTAAAATTTCTCGCCCCGAGGAGAGTCAGAGTTACGAGTTACCCGACCTTGATACCAACTAAAAGAATGTAGCCTTCATATTTATATAACCCTCGATCATGATAGCATTTGTGTTAAACGTGATGTTGTTTCGACCACCTAAGTGTTGTTTTCTACTGTTAATAAGTGGCACACACGTAATTATCAAACTTTTGGGTCATATACACACCTATACATTAGTCTATTTTTTTAATCCATTAGCTGGGTTCTTGATATTTCAGTGTAGGGCTGTAAGGCTGTAAAATAGTTCATGAACCGTTTGGCGAGAAGTTTGTTCGTGTTCGTTTGTTTAGTTAAATGAACAAACATGAACAAAACTCTCAGTATTATACAAAAACCATACATCAATGTGTAACTGTACCTTTGTTGACTTTACAAGCAGATAATATCCTAAAAGAAGAATCTGCAGCATCTGATGGAAGTTTCCTTGAAAGCCACGAATACACAACGCTTTTGCAATCGTTTAGCACATCAATATGGGTAGATAAGCCCGTGTCCATGTTCAAATTAGCAGTCGATTGTGATGAAGAAATCTGAAAAGCAGCTTCCATAATTGCTGGTTGACAAACTGATCTGCAGCACTCCTTAAGAGGATCAATTACACTACAAGCATCCAATAATTTGCTTGTATTTACTGTTTTCTCAAACGTATTTATATCCTTTACAGGACACGAACCACCAGTTAAATTAGATGATTTGAAAGAACAAATAGCTGGTACTGAGCTATTTGCACCTCTGCTGGCCAAAACTTCCACAATGTCTGAGAAACAATCATCAGCAGTTGTATTTTGTAGAACTAAACTATCAGAATTTTTACTATAATGCCCCTGAAATATGTGAAGTGAACTACCAAACTGTGGGCAACATATAACATTTGCTACAAGTGGTGCTAAAAGTGCAGAACAGTCGGATGCTGTTTTTTCCATGATACTTGAAATGGATGAGAAATTAAATGGGCATCTACCAGTTAAGACTGGTTTGTATGTTTTTGGGAAGAAAGGATACATTGGTGGCAAAGTCTTCCCCAGGAAGGGGTAGTGTGGTAAAACTGAAGGTGATATTTCTATAGGCTCAAATATTCCCGAACTAGGAAGGCTAACTAGCTGAGATGCAGAAGGGAGCTCTTCAGCAATTACATTTAGAAAACTGGATTTCAAGATAGTTAACAGAAAGATATGAATACATAATGAACCTGCAACCAAACAGCACTTGTTAGCTAATGGTAAACAGTTTAAAGTATATAAAAAGTTGCGTCATGTGAGATACTTGTTTGTTTGAGAAGATGCAATCGTTCCTACTTTTCCAAATCACACAAACTTATTCTCCTCTTAGATTAAATTTTCGATTTAGCCCATTTGGCACATTAAAGATATAACAGAGTTCGCCCATTTGGCACATTAATTTTTCGATTTAGCACACATATATTCTGGTGAATGATATACTAACTTCCGGCCAATTTGATAGTGATTGCAAAATAAGAGTAGCGAAATGACATCATGAAGATAAGAAACTTATTTACACAATATAAGATACCTTTAAGAAGCTTAGCAGTCTTAACACAACCCATAGCTTAACTACCCCTCTGGCAACATGTATACTGGATAAACAATCTAACGCTGTCTACGGAAAATCCAAATCCAGTTGAAAGACAAGTTGTACCTGTAATAAATTCAAAAATAAACCCAACTTTAATATTGGTGAAAATACTACAGGGTTTTATGTATTATGCTTTAACTACACTTCTTATAGTAATAATATAGAAGAAGATAGTCATGATGTTGTTACTACTCCATACTTAAACATAGATGTCATACTACGAGCATATGGGCTGTGCTTTTACTGGACTTCTTAACAAAAACAAGTTAATGTTGTACAATGCATGTATTTAAATTACTTGTCTAACTTGATAGTTCAACTTTCAAACAAACATTAGCATTTGATCTTTGTACAGATTTAGTGACAAAGCAATTTCAAGCTCTGATATGTATACACAGATAGTGACTTCTGGTGATCTCAATAAAGAAAGGATAACAGACCCATTATCGATCCCCCCATCAACATGAGAGAAGGTAACCCACATAACATTATGATTAAAGGGACATGGGGCAGGATTTAACCCTTCACCTCCGGTTATATGCAGGTCCCCGTCACTAGACTACCATCGTGGAAACGACTTTTGCTCATCAACACATTAAAATGATAAACCACGTTCCTAAAGCTAGATTTATGCAAAAAAAATTGTTCCTATAGTTAGATTTATGCAAAATATCTAGTTTATCTTAGGATTGATAAGGCAAAATTTAAAAAGGGCACAGAGAGTCGAGATTTAATCAAGATGGGAAATAGTTCTTTGTTGTCTATCCAGGTAGAGAATTAATTGAACGGGTTAAAAAGAGAGTTAATGACTGGAAAAACAAATTCTTGTCCTTTGCTGGGAGACTTCAACTTATTAACTCGGTTATCTCTTCTATGCATGTTTTTTGGTCTTCAGTGTTCATTTTGCCTTCTCGTGTTATTATGGATATTGAACAAATTTTGCGAGGCTTTCTTTGGAGTCAAGGAGAATTGAAAAGAGGAAAAGCAAAAGTTGCTTGGGATGTGGTTTGTTTGCCTAAAGATGAGGGAGGACTTGGTATTCGTAAGCTTGAACAGTTTAATATTGCATTGATTTCTTCTCAGGTTTGGCGATTTCTTTCTTCTCAACGTTCTCTTTGGGTTAATTGGATTCATATGTATAAGCTTAGAGGTAAAAGTTTTTGGGAAGTAAAGGTCCCGGGTAATGCTACTTGGAGTTGGCGAAAGATGCTTATGATTCGTCAATTTATTAGAAAGCATTTTCGGTTTAAAGTTGGTAATGGACGTACTATTTCAGCTTGGTTTGATTCTTGGAGTGACAATTGTCCTTTGATTGACAATTTAACTCCTCGGCTTATTACTAGTTCTGGTTTCTTTATGACTTCGAAGTTGGCTGATATTGTGAGGAATGGTGATTGGATGTGGCCTGATAGCTGGAATGCTCGTTGTAATATGCCTATTCCCCCTACTCTTTATGACTCGCGTATGGATGAGTTATTATGGAAAGATAGACAGGATAAATTGATTGAATTTTCGGTTGGGGTAGCATGGGAAGATATACGTCCAAGAGGTGTTAAAGTTCCTTGGTTTCACTTG
>JANDBE010000045.1:10361156-10383125 GCA_024320915.1 Erigeron philadelphicus | reverse complement strand
ACGTGATAGCCGTCACAAATTCCAAGGTACAATCTTAAACCGTAGCTTTGGTTTAATCCGACGGCTATCACCTATCTGTGTTTAGTCTATATAAAGTCAAGAAAACGAACCGTCATATCACAATTCTACCCTACCTACCAAATTCGACCGTCACCATGAAATCGCCTCTGACTCGCTCCCCAAAACCCAAACCTCCATCTTCGCCCACTACCACCTGTCCACCTTCGATCGGTTTGAGAAACCCAAAAGCAATCCTAAGAAGCGGTTGCAAAAGGAAGAATGTGTCAAAAAGAAGAAGAAGAAAACCAAAACCGAATATCAAATCCAGATCTAATGAAAAATCTGACGGCCAATCAGATGATGAGCCTCTCTCTATTCCGGTTGAACACATGAAGACCGTCGGATCATCTGGGTCATCAAAAAGTGGGTCTACCATCGGAAGGAGTATTGAGTTCAAAATTCAGGAAGGTGGGCGCCCGTGGGGGATAAGAGGGGTGATTCCTCCTAATTTTACTGATATTTAGTGAATTGATTGGTGAAAAGTACTTCTTAAGCTATGAGATAAACAAACTTTGTGTTTATCCTTTTATTTATGTGAATAAAGATAATATAATATTTGTTTATCTGATTATATTTGTTTATCTATGTTTTGATTATCCTTGGAATATGTTGAAAACTTGATTTAATTTAGTGTCAAATACGAGTAAATAAAGGTGATTATCCTTGGAATATATAAACTTATGTTCTACAAATTAGTCCTTAACTGGCAAATATCAAGCTTATTACTTATTGCCGGGGTTAGAATCTTGACCAATTATCACATATGAATCTTAGCTTGGGAGCTTTACGAGATAACCATAACAACCAATATGTTGTATGCTACAGATACGAGCTTTGTTCATAATCAACCCCATTTATAGAAATTTCACTTAAGATTGAAGGATGAGTACAAGAGCATTTACAAGAAATGGAAAGCAGTTGTATCATACCTTTAATCACCTGACCACTACCAAGCTCGAATTCAATTGGATCTCCCCTCTCGAAGCTAGAATCGAAAACAGTTCCATCAGTAAGTTTTCCCTGCAAACAGAAAATCGATATCATCTTACAAAAATAATATCAGCCAAAATAAAATCAAAAGACTTTCACATAATACCATATCACCATCCTACTATGCAATCATAAAATACAGTACATGTTCTCCTATCAAACATATTCCACAAAAAATAATAATTCAACTGGTTATTACACAACGCAGGTGACAAATTGAGACTAGGCCCTCCATATATGAAACAGAGATTGCTTCTTATACCACTTTCATTCAGATGGAGCTATAACGAAAAGAATCAAGCCAAAAATATGATCACAACTCAAGCTTCTTGTGTATGCTAAACAACTAGAACATGTGCATTAAGACTTGAGAGTGGTGACTAATAGAGCTTAAGTAGCTGTTCTTTAAAGCTAGTGCAACCAAATTTTAAGCAACTCCAACAAGTACAAAATACTTCTTCATTCAGATCAGGCCTTGTAACAGAAAACTGAGGTGATTAAACAGCACATATCCGACCATTTTAAGTAGAATAAACAGTTAACGTTGCATAACACATAAAAGAGTAAAGAATACAACAGATCACAGGTACATCTGGCATTTCGCGCGCAGAAATATAAGATCATTCATTCTTTGCTATAAAGCGTTGTCGCAGTAACACATTGACACGATGACAAATGAATTTACGAAAACAAAATAATCGTATATCATCTCACCCTGTAATGAACTTTAATCCTGTCACCTTTGTGTGCTTGGATTTCACAAGTAGCTGGCTTGTGCTGCAACAACACAGATATCATAAAGCATCAGAACAGATGAAAGAAGGTTAAAAGAGTCGATGCTATCCATATGGAAGTAAAGTATTAAACAAGCTTATTTAAGTCATAATACATCAAGCAATTATGACAATAAGAAAAACACAAAAAGTATCAACAACTTGGTATGGAAGTTATCAGCAACCCATCTAAAGCCGCAAACACAACACTTACAGTTATCGTAAACCACTCTCAACTTATGCCACCCTACATCATTCACCATATATTTTTTTTTTGAACAGTTAGTCGGTATTCCACATCAGGGAACACCTCACCGTATAACGGTGAAGCCCTGCACGTACTCTAGACTACGAGATGTAGACCATAAGCCGTTACAGGTGATTCAGGGAAAAAACACATAGACTTGTCACTCCTAAGAGTCGAACCCAAGACCTATCGGAAAAACCAGGGATGCATCTGCCAGTTGAACTAGGCTTCATTTGCAAACTTGGCTTTGATACTTTATAGTTCGTGGCTAATTAATGAACACGCCGGACGTATAACTTGTGGGGTAGGTTATTTTGGCTTCTTTTCTCAATCGAGAAGAAATTTTGACACTTGTTGTCACAAAAGAAATCTTTAAAGAATAAAGAAAAAAAAAAAAAAATCTAGATAGAGAGATAGAGTGTGTATACAGTGTAGGAATGGCAGGAGTCATACCATCTGCATCGTATTCAGGCTTTCTTATCAGTAGAAGAACAAAAACAACATTTATCACTTATTCATCTCATCCTTCTTTATTATTATCAGGATTATTCACCAAAAGAAGAAACCAATGTGGTGGTGTTAGGGCTATCAAAGAAGAAACAAGTCAAAAAATTAATAGTAATAATTCTTCAGAAGCAGATGAAGTCACTCGGAAGTATGGACTTGAAGTTGGTTTATGGAAGGTATTGTCAACCTTATCTATTTCCATTATCCCCTTATTCATTTTCTAACTTACATGGTTGTGGCTAGTGGTAAAAGCTTAGGGTGAGGAAAAATTTATACCCCTTCTGCCCATGAGATTCACGACTCCAGGCGAGTGCTCGTTCTGGGATTAGTCTGCTTGTAAAGCAGGTAGGATACATAGGTTAACCGGAAAAAAAAAACAAAAAAAAACTTATGACTCTGTTTTGGGATCTTAATGGTTTATTGTTTTCATGTGTTATTTTTTTTATTTTTATTTTTGTAAGGCAATAATTGTGTAAAACTAATAAGTTATTACAAAGTAAAACTCTACAAACCAAAGAGTTGCAAGTAGCAACCACTTGGCCGTAAGTTAGAAATACCAATAAAACATGAAACAACTAACAATAAGTTTAACACCTAAAACACTCTACCCAAATCTAAACCAAAAGCTAATGTTTATAGTGGACTTTACGACATCAATCAAGGCGCAATGCACCATTCAATCCATTTAAGTGATTGTTTTTTCATTTTATTTGATACGATGTGAATTGTTATTTAGACAACCAAGAAGATCCTTTTCAGTTTTAAATTTAAAACACACCTCCATACCCCCTAATAACTTTGTTTCCACATTTTCCATCCCTTCGTTACTACAAATTTCCAACACAGACTTGAGAATCTCCGGATCCTTTTCCTCTCCCGCTACGCAAAGTGAAAGAAAATCGAGGGATATTGGGGACTGCACCAGCGGGATTCCCGCCATGACAGCTGGGTGCATAATCTTTGATGCGCACTTATTCTCGTGACCCGACAAACTCCCTTCAACCGTAGGCCTCTCTTTTTGATTTTTAACTGCATCACAGTAAGATTTGGCCTTGTATTGTGTGTTTGGCATGCCAGAAAACCCATTGTACAAATTGTTCCTTGGTCTAAATGGGGCCTGACCAAACTTAGTTTTCACATTAGCATATGCTCGAATTCTGAACGAACCCACCCATAAATTGTTTAAAGTCTTGAGGAGACCCTGCTCACAGCTAGATATTTATACTTGAGAAACCCGAACTTCCTTCCGTTCCTAAGTCTTGACTTGGCTATATGAATATCAATCAAATGCCCACATTTACAAAACATCTCCCACATGTTTTTAACTTCTCATGAGTCGGGGAAATTGAAAAACATATATGAACAAACAACCAGCCTCCTAGTACTGCCATTCCGTCCGGGATTGTATGGATTGCCTCTGTTCGGTTCATGTTTTTTGATGATACCCATGTGGTACTTCTGTTCTCTCTCCTTTGACTGATGAGAGGAAAAGTCAGCAGCCACTTTAATTTAAATTGTTTTCATGTGTTATTATTATCAAAATTATAAAAAATGATAAATTCTCCTAAGAATCCTCCGAACTATGAGATCAAGACACTTGGTAAAATCAAGAAAGGAGATTAAGAGAGAGAATAAGTGGATTACACTTGTCATATTTTAAAGTTTTTAGGAGGATTGTTAAGCTATTTATTAGAAGGATATATCATTACCCGCATCTGGCAATAGTGTTGTTGAAGCTTTCCGGGGCTAGAGCTTATTATGACTTTGAACAAAACCTATGTTTGCGTGTAGCTTTTGGAAGAAAACCCTAGCTTTAGAATTAAAACCTATTCAATGTAAGGTTGTATAAAACGTTACCTTGTAGCTCTAGCTCCAACTATTTTTTGTCAAACATACTGATAGGTTTGATTGACTTGGGGCTAATAGGTTGCTTATACAAAAGTGTTGGACACTTGGACATGTTCAAAATCTGTCTAACCAAATAAATCAAATCGAATATTTATGGATTTGCAAATCGTAAACTTAGATAATAATTTTCAGAATGCAACGCTCAAGTTATGCCCATGGTAGGAACAGAGATATTTTCTTGTGGAACTAGAACTTGAATCTGAATTTGAATTGGGAAATAGTAAATAACAGCTGTTTATTTCAACCTACTTACTATAGTTTTATCTATTCCCGGAAAATTCAACCAATTTCTTATAAGACATTAAAGTTAGCTAGGTCCTTTTGTACAAACTCTATTTTCACATTTTTATAAGTTATTTGATATGATATTGTATATTTGTATATCTTAGTTAGAATTAATATGGTGGTTACACACCCTTTTACCTTTTTCTTATCATGTCTTGATATGGAAGTCACGAACAAAAGTTATTCTGAACAAATGCATACCGATTTTGTAGTTATGCGTTAAGATTTTGATACTTAGAAATGTGTAGGGACGTGACTGAGTTTTGTGAAAACTTGTAGATATTTAGCTCAAAGGATGACGATAACCAGGGGACTAAATCAAAAGGGGATCAAGCCAAAGAGCTCTTGGCTAAATATGGTGGAGCATATCTAGCCACGTCCATCACCCTCTCCTTGATCTCTTTTTCCCTATGCTATGTTCTCATTAATGCTGGTGTTGATGTCCCGGCATTACTGCAGAAGGTAATAATATCTTTTCAAGTGCAATTGACAATCTATCAACACCGTCTTTTTATCTTCTATTATGAGACGAGAGTGTGAATTATACTACTATATCACATGAATTTTCTAAATATAGGCTGTATTCATGTAAACATAACAGCAACTTGCTTCTAGTTGCTTCCATTTTAGGAATTAACTGGATGTAGGTTGCTATTTCCACTTGAAGGAAAACCAAATGTTTAACAAAATTGGAATAAATTAGGTTAATTACTGTTATATACAATATTAGCATAATTTTAATGAATTATATAGTACTTGCCAATGATCACAGAAGGAAGCCCTTATTAGTAGCCTGTATGTTCGTCAATGCAAAAAAACTTATTTTGTATCTTTCTACACATTTGCAGGTTGGAATTTCAGCCAATGAAACCGGGGAAAAGGTGGGAACTTTTGCATTGGCATATGCTGCACATAAAGCCGCATCACCTATAAGATTTCCGCCTACTGTAGCTCTCACACCTATAGTTGCTAGTTGGATAGGCAAGAAAGTTGATAAAGATAACTAAGTAAATACTCGGTGTGTTGTTGAGCAAACATCACTGGGGTGTATATATATATACTTGTTTCTGCAGTATGTATGAATAGCATGGAATAGTATTACCGGCTTAACTATTTTTGTACAAACAAGTAAATCCTCGTAATGTATATGAATTGGATTCAGAGCCAGCACAAAATTCATATTGTACAAACAAATTCTCAAAACATCATCTGGACAATAACTATGAGTCTATGGATACTAAAATTACTATGCTACAGAACCTACACAAAGAAGGCTACAAACTAAAGTATTTACAAATATACAACCTAAATACAACCTAAAGATGAAATTTTATTGATAAGCATTCAGCTAGGTGCTATCATGCATATACATGTAATTTACATTTTGGTACACTTCTCCGCCCTCCCACTTGTACACTCTTATATTATTTTGTAGGTGTTCCGAAGGGTGCGGCAAAAATTACATCTCACGTTTTGTGATCATCCCAGACAGTTTGTCCGCACAGGCTTTACATCGGGATTCCCTTGTAGAGCATCTGAACTTGTTGTTTGGGGATTTGGCGTGGCGACTCCAGCCATGGCATAGTCATCATGATGCAAGCCCATATTGTTCCATTCCACAATGGCTATTGGCTTCTGAGTTAACGAATACAATGTCGGCCAAATTTACAAAAAAAAAATGGATTGAACTTGACTTTTTACCCACTGGTAGAAAAATAATAGCTGAATAGAGAATGGTACAAAATTCTTAATTTGTACTTGATACATAAATAATCTTTAATCATTTTATTCTTGATATAATTATGTTACCAAAATAATGTTATTTATGTATGATATTTGACGTCAGATATCTCCGATCACCTGTACCAAAAAACTACCTAGTATTCCAATCGTGTGACCTGCCCATTGTAACACAATTTAGAATAATGAATGAGTGAGAAGAAGAGGTAGACTAGAATACTAAATAAAACAAAAAGGATACTTTCTGTTTTCCATAAATCGGTGATGCTAACATCGGGATCTGACAAAAACAGGTAGTCTGCATCACTCTGCAAAGAACAATGTAATTGTTAAAATTATGATTCATTTTTTTTTTTATCAAACTTATAACACAAGTTTCAGCCAAATTTATCAAAAGGTAAAAGGTAAGGGTTTATTTTTCTTCTATATTGTATTATTTACAAGTGCAGGTACCAAAAATGAAAATAGAAGATAAGTCGGTGATGAACTTGTTTATATAGATAGATTTATCAGTTTTTAGGGTTTTTTATCTTTTCCTTTTATCAATCTTTCTCTCACGATCAATATTTGTATTTTGTCTTATATTTTCTATACAGATCATCTTGATCTTATTTTAGTTTTTGTTTAGTGTTTAATTTGATAGTTGTAGTGAGGTTTTGATGTATGTGTGTTATTGTTAGTGAATCGCATCTTATAAAGGGACAATTCTTTCCTTTGTAATTGTAGCACTCGATTGAGGTCTACAAACTGTTCTTGGTAATAATATTAAAGCATTCGGGTATTGTTTGTTGATTTGATACTTTTTAAATGGTATCAGAGCGGGTTTTCTACTAGTTGAAGACCTAGGGTTTGAAGGAAAATTAGGGTTTGATTTTATTTGGGGGTTTGTGTTTCTCGAGATCTAGATTTTGAAAAATTAGGGTTCTATCTAATAAACCCTAATTTTGTTCATTTGTTGATCATTGATTGCTTCCGCCAAGCATCATTGGTGATACTCTCTTCTTCTTCAACTCCTTTTCCGAGCTCGTCCATTATCTGGTGGATTGCTTTGGATTGATATATAGGGTATTTACGGCTCCCTTGACCCTCTTCCTTGGAGAGGTGTGGAATCCTGTCAGTAGTTTTACCTGCAAACTATATTGATCCTTGTGTGATCTATTAAACTCCAGATAATTTGTTATTTGCTCATTTGTGCTATTTGTGTCTTGTTTTGCTTAATTTTTTATTTGTGTGTTTTGTCTTGCCAATTACTTTAGTAAACAAATTGTTTTTTTGTTGTCTATATCTGTTTTTGTGTTTACTGCTTTGAAATGGGTGATACTAGTGTTACTACTGTTAGTGGTCTTGATATTGGTAGTCCTTTGTATCCTCATGCTAATGATATCACTCGTGTGCCTATTGTGTCTATAAAACTTGTTGGAACTGAAAACTATAGAATATGGTCTAGTGCCATTAAACTTGCATTGCAAACTAAAAATAAGATGGGATTTATTTATGGTACTGTGGTGAAAACTGTTTATGCTTCTAGTCAGCAATTGGATAAGTGCAATTCTGTTGTTATGGTTACTTAGCTCTGTTTCTCAAAATCTGTATTTAGGACAAGTTTTTTCTGAGAATGCTTCTGATGTATGGACTGAGTTGGAAGAAACATATCATAAAGTGGATGGTTCAGTTATATATAATCTATTGCATAAGATGAATACATTTAAACAAGGAGGTCTACCTTTGTCTAAATACTATCATAAAATGAACTCTATGTGGAGAGAATTTGATTCACTTACTAAACTGCCAAACTCTACTTGTGATGCTAGAACTAAAAGTGTTACACATAATAAATTGATTAAACTCATGCAATTCTTAATGGATTAGATGATGTGTATTAGCCTGTTAGAAGTACTTTGTTAACTAAGGATCGATGCTAATCCACGTATACCTCTTTCTGGTGAAAACGTTTGATGTCATTGATATTTTTAGTCTTAATTTAATTGTTGGTCATCCTAATGGTACACTAGCTAGGGTTACCAAAGTTGGAAATATGAAATTAACTAATAATGTGATTCTGTATGTATGATGTGCTTGTGGTTCCTAATTACTGTGTTAGTCTTATGTCTATGCATAAAATGATCTAAGATAGCAAATTATTTGTTGGTTTTGATGAAAGTAAATGTTACATTCAGGATTTGAGAAGGAAGAATGTTCTAGGGACTTGTAGTGAGAGTAATGGTCTTTACTTTGTTTGACTTATAAAATAATGTGCTTGGTAAGTCTAATAATTTTGTTAGTATGTACTTTCATGTTTCTAAGTCTTTATGGCATTGCAGACTGGGTCACCCAGCTGAACAAGTCTTAACTGTCTTAAAAACTTATTTAAATCTTGATCAGACAAGATGTTTGTCATAAACCAAAACAAACTAGAAAACCTTTTCCATTATGTGAACATAAAACTCATAAAATTGGTGAATTGATGCATCTTGATTTGTGGGGTCCTTACGAAATTGTTAGCAGAAAAGGATATAGGTATTTTCTTACAATTGTTGATGATTTTTCTAGAGCAATATGGGTATATTTGTTAAAAATCAAAGATGAAGTGTTTAATTTGTTTAAGTCTCTCTGTTTTAATTAAAAATCAACTTAAGGTCAAAATTAAGACTCTTACGTCTCATAATGGTACTAATGGTACTTAGTTTGTTAATTCTAAAATGAATGAATTTTTTAATGAACATGGAATGATACATCAAACTTCTTGTAGTCATACTCCTCAAGAAAATGATATAGCTGAGAGAAAACACAGACATTTGTTAAATGTGGCTAGAAGTTTAATGTTTCAGGGGGGAATTCCTCTTAGGTATTGGACTGAGTGTATTCTGACTATTGTTTACTGATTAACAAGTTACCCTAATATGTTTTAAAAGGAAATTCTCCTTTTGAAATGATCTATAAAAGAAACCTAACCTTTCCCACTTAAGAAGTTTTTGATGTTTATGTTATTCAACAATTTTAAATAATTCTGATAAATTTGCTCATAGGTCTGAAAAATGTGTTTTAATTGGTTTTTCTTCTATTAAAAAGGCTTATAAACTTTTAAGTCTTGAAAATAATAATATTTTTTTATTCTAGAGATGTTAAATTTTATGAGACAATTTATCCTTTTAAAATGAAGAAATCTAAGAGTGTTGAAAGTGCTTTTGAAAGTGATCTTGTTAATTTCTTTAGTAATTTTGAGCATGCCATCCAAAATGACCTGACTTATAATCCCAATGATGAAGGGTGAGGTAAACTTAATGATGATGGCAACTCCTCCCAGGATTCTGGTAGAGCACCGATAACATCAATTAGTGATGAAAACCAACCCGAGGGAAATCCTTTGATTGTGCAGGTAATCAAAATGTTGTTGAAAACAATGAGGGTAATCTGGGTCTTCGAAGGTCTCATAGGGCTACTAAACCTCATGTCTGGTTGAATGATTATGTTGTTGAGTCAAATTTAGTGCATCGTCTTGAAAAATATGTAAATTATAGTCTTTTTCAGAGTGTGAATTATTGTTTCTCTACTACTCTTAATAAAAGTTTTGAACCTTGTTATTATGATGAGGCTGTCAAAGATCCTAAGCGGGTAGAAGCTATGAACTGTGAAATTAAAGCTCTTCATAGAAATAACACTTGGACTTTAACTACTTTACCTAATGATAGAGAGGCTATAAGATGCAAATGGATAAATAAAATAAAGTATAAAGCTTATGGTGAAATAAAAAGGTTTAAAGTTATATTAGTTGCAAAAGGGTTTAGTCAAAGGATAGGTCTAGATTATGAAGAGACCTTTAGTCCTGTTGTTAAAATGACATGTTTAATTAGTATAGCAGTTAAGAAAGGGTGCTCTTTATTCCAATTAGATGTGAACACTGCATTTCTATAAGGTGATTTAGAAGAAGATGTGTACATGACTTTTCCTCCTGGGTGTTATACTTATAAAAGTAATCAAGTTTGCAAATTAAACAAGTCTTTATATGGTCTTAAACAAGCCCCTAGGCAGTGGTATACTAAATTAACCAACACTTTAGTTGAACATGGGTTTGTTCAAAACAAATTTGATTATTCTCTATACTAAGTAGTCTAATCAAGGCTTTGTTACTCTTCTTGTGTATGTGGATGACATTGTTGTAACTGGTGACAATGTTTCTCAAGTAAATAAAGTAAAAGATTTTCTAAGTAAAAAGTGTTTGATAAAAGACTTAGGCTTTTGAAATATTTCTTGGGCATTGAAATTCTACAAAATGACAAAGGTGTTTGTATGACACAAGGAAAGTATTGCTTAGAGGTCTAACATAAATATGGTTTGCTTGCTGCTAAGCCTATTGATACTCCTATTCCTACTAATGTTGTTCTAAGTTCAAAGGAAACTGAACATGATAAATTTCTTGTGAACATTTCTATGTATCAACAACTTGTTGGTAAGCTCATATATTTGACTCATACAAGACCAGATATATCTTATGTTGTTCATTGTCTAGGTCATTATGCATGCTCCTTTACAGTCACAATTTAAAGCTGCACTTAGAGTTCTTAGATATTTAAAAGGTGATCATGTGCTGGTCACTTTGATAAAAACAACAGTTTTGAACTTAATGTTTATACAGACTGGGCTAAATGTACGAGTACTAGAAAGTCTGTTTCTGGGTATTGTGTGTTTTGTGGGAGGATCTTTGATCTCCTAGAAAAGTAAGAAACAAGCTACCATTTCTAGATCATCTACTGAGGCCGAGTATAGGTGTATAGCTTCTGCCACATGTGAAGTGACTGCAATGTCTTGAGGTTCAATCTTCTCTTCTTGTAGACAATGTTTTGTGATAATAATTTTGCCATACAACTTTCTTCTAATCCTGTTTTTCATGAGAGGTCAAAGCATTTTGAAATTGATTGGCATGTTGTTAGAGAAAAAGCTACTTCTGGACTTATAAAAATTGAGAAAGTTGATTCAAAAAGTAAGTAGTTGATATTTTTACAAAGGGTTGAGTATTTCTCAGCACAAAATTTTATGTAGAAAGTTAAAATAGTTTGATATGTTTGGAAAATTGGGAATAACATAATGCTGGTGTTACACGTTTGAGGGAGGATGTTAAAACTATTATTTTTTTTTTTTTTATCAAACTTATAGCACAAGTTTCAGCCAAATATATCAAAAGGTAAAAGGTAAGGGTTTATTTTTCTTCTATATTGTATTATTTACAAGTGCAGGTACCAAAAGTGAAAATAGAAGATAAGTCGGTGATGAACTTGTTTATATAGATAGATATATTAGTTTTTAGGGATGTATAGCCAATCTAGTACTTAACTAGATTGCCCGTTTTTCATTGATAATATATAAAATAACCAGGGTGACTGCCTTTTATCGTATATTAGTTTTTAGGGTTTTTTATCTTTTCCTTTTATCATTCTTTCTCTCTCGATCAATATTTGTATTCTGTCTTATATTTTCAGTATAGATCATCTTGATCTTATTTTAGTTTTGTTTAGTGTTTAATTTAAGAGTTGTAGTGAGGTTTTGATGTATGTGTGTTATTGTTAGTGACACGCATCACGATTCTTTCCTTTGTAATTGTAGCACTCGATTGAGGACCTCAAACTGTTCTTGGTAATAATATTGAAGGATCCGGGTATTGTTTGTTGGTTTGATAGTTTTTACAGTAATAATGAACAAGACCCAGTTATGAATTTGATGTGCTTTAATGATGCATTCAATGGTCTGTAAAAAAATGATTGACAATAACTTACATCAACATCTGGAACAATCTTCATAATCCCACTAACAAAGTCCTCTGATGCATTTAAATCTGAACATGTTTGAGTGTCTGTTAGGTGCATCCCAATCTCGTGCCGTTTTCTTGTCTCTGTTACTATTTCTATAGTGGAAGTCTCAGACATCGTCGATATTGTAGGAATGCTCAAGTTTGCCTCAGTACGATTGATCTCCTCAAGCTTCTCTTCATATTGACTAAAATAAAGCAAAATGTGGGCAAGGAAAAGATAAAAAAAAAATCAACCAAATTAGAGAATCAAGCAAACAAAAAAATTGTTACGAGAGCACAAAGAGGAATTGGGAGTTAATAAAAGCTCTCATGCACCCTCTTTAAATAGAGTAACTTGGCTTAAGTGAGACTAGGCCGAAACAAATATGCTTTTATTGAATAAAACCTCAAACTATATAATTCAAAAGATTAAACTATTGGATACATAATCATATTTGATACTCAACGTTTTTGGACATTCACTGTTTCAGATCACCCAAGACTGCTTTAACATGTACAAACATAACTACGGATTAAATTTTGTTATACCACCTGCCTGACCTATCATTTAGCCACCTCTACTTCAACAAGACCATAGCAAAAGAATAGAAATGGTTGTGGTGCAAAAAAAAAAAAGAGAGACAGAATTCAGTCATATTTAGATACACCCTGGGTTCAACAAATCCAAGTTATAACTTCCAATGGCTCAGTTTCTAGCTTTAGGAACAAGCATAATTTGGATAGAAGGCACAACAAAAAAAAGGCAGTACCTGACAAGGTAAACATCTATCGGGCCCATTGTACTCCTTAGAACTATTCTGTACCTCCTTTGAGGATAATCAACAGCCTGGTTCACAGAAATCTTGCTGTAAGCTCCATTCATGTATAATACACCATAATCATAACATTTACTTATACACTATCACTATACCTCATCTGGATGAGGAACTTCTAGCGTAGTGCCATGCGGGGCTTTAATTGCAATCAAGATTTCATCCTGAACCCAAAAACCAAAAAAGTACCATCACCGGTGATTAGCTGGCACTTTCAACATCACATGGAAATGGGTAAACGATGGTTGTATCTTTTCAAGAGTGATATGTAACAAGTTAACAATAGAAAAAACGTCAAAATTGAAAAGCGATCATGTGAAGCATACAAGTATATAAGTTGATTGTCCTAAATTATTTACAAGTAATTAACATGACTTATCAGCAACAAAGCAAACACCTTTGAAAAGTGTTTAATTTTCTATGATAAATTATATAATAATGTATAAAGAATTACAAGGAGTAATGCAGAAACAAAGATTAGAAACTTATTCTTACTTTATTAATCTCCATTGATTAACAAATTTAAGCACTTAGTATTCTAAGCTTCAAACACTTCTAGTAAAACACTTTAATGGTCATTGTCTGAAGTGGAGTAGATTCTTTCTCGAATTATACAAATATAATCTTTATTGTCAGTGCTCCAACTTCTGGGAGTATCTACAAAGTCGTTACCACCTTTTAGACCATTTACAAGGGTCGTGAATGAATGTGGTGAAACGCATTTCAAGGTTAGTGAAGGGTTACCATGGGCCGGTGAAGAAAATAGGTGAAACAGGATCAGCGATTCATTAACCGGCTTCCTTCTTTTCCTTCTTTTATACTTCTATAGTTTTGATTTACTTTGATTGGGTAGTTGATTACATTGTGAGCTATAGCAGGATATATTAAATTAAATAAAGGTGGGGCCAAATGGTAGGTGATGGGTTAAGGGGTGAAAAAGAGAAGGTAGTAATGGTGAGATGGTGATGCTGACGTGGATGGAAAAAGTGAAGGTGAAAGGGGTGAAGGGTTAAGGATGGTCTTATAGGCACCATGCATTATATGCATGGGAGTGGTAGTTTGAACCTTGTGCAAAAGAAAGGGAAATAAATTGCTACTTCCTCAGTACTTTCCGAAAGTCCAAAAGACTTGTCTAACAAAAAAAAACAAGGTAGATGCAAAAAGAAAAGTGAAAGCACATCTTAGAAGTTGAAAAATTTATTATAATCATGCAAGAGAAATGATAACTATGGATTCCAAGGCTGTAGCTGCTGTAACTGGTGCTGATCTATCTAAGATTGAAGCAACAACTAAACAAGTCAGAGAGCAAGAAGCAACACAAACAATTGTTGCTAGGGCCCCTCTTGAGGCACTCATGGATGCTGATGATGCCATCAGAGAAGAAAAAAAGCCTAAGAAACTTGAACTGTTGGGAAAACGAACTACCTCCTATGTCAAGCTGTTAGAAAAAAATTATTTTATTTTGATCATGCTAAAAACATGGAAAGCTGTTTTGGAATTAACAGCTCCGTGTTAAAGATTGACTTTCCCTCAACTACGATTGTGAAACCAAAGCTCAGCTAGAAGAGGAAGGTTGTTGAACCTGAAATCCTCATGTCGAAAACTTTAATGCCCCATGGCTAGTGATGGATTATCAAATACAAACCTCCTTGATGGTGCTGTAGTTGGTAGTCACGGTGGTGTGATTAAAGAACCTGAGCATGGCATATTCTTTTGAACATTTAGTAAGAAAGCAGGTTCTTCAGTTTTGATTATCTAAATATTACTCCCTCAAAGACTCTTCTTGCCATGCATAACTGCTACATGAATACCAACATTGATGTACTAATTTCTAGTATGTTGAATGAAGAGCTTAAGGATAGGAAAGATGAACGGGAACCCATGATCAAGATGTATAGATATAAAAGCAAGTTTAGCTAAAACTTAATGTATCTTTTGTTAACTTTCATTTATATTCACCCGTTGTTTATTTAATACATGAAAAGATGCTTGTATGCTCATTTAAACTTGTATCTATTTAGCTACATTATATAGGGAGAGTGTTAGTCCTATAACAGACTTAAAATTTAATGATTTAAAATAATAACAATCGCAAATGACACCCATCAGCAGCATTTCGTGGAGTTGATATGTTAAAAAAGTATCATCGTGATCTACCAAAAGTCAATAATGATACTTTGTTTAATGGATGAACTTTTAACTCATTAAAATCAGAGTCCCAATTTGGGACTAACACAAGCATATATGCATATACGGACATATAATCTAGTAAGCTAGGTACCAGATCAGTAGATTATTACCCTAGATGAACTAATAGAACGTACCCGGAAGCAGGGTAAGTTCTTGATATCTTCTTCAGTTACAAAAAGCAACCTAAAACATAAATGCATAGTGTGGGTTAGTTTGTTATAGATATAGATAGGTTGAGAACATCTCTTTCACATCCAGGATAATTTTGCATTAGATTACTGTTGGCCTGCAGCGCGAAATTTATATTAACAATGTAAAATATTTAAAAAAAGGGTTTATAACATGAAGCGCCCCTCTGGCTTGTTGCTTTTTCGCAAACCATCCCTTCGAGAATTTGAAGACACTGCACATCCCTATAGTTGTCATTTTTTTCCCAAAACACCCTTTTGTCTAACTTAGTGGACCTCCGTTAAGTGCCCTCATGTGCAAAGCACATGAGGGTTATTTTGTCTTTTAGCCTCTTATCTTCTTCCACAGAACCAAAATTAATATATCTACAGCATACGTATACATCTATATATATCTTTCCTATCAAACTTGTCCGACATCTACCTATCTGGCATCCTCAATTCAAAAGCCACCATAGATCCATGAATAACAAGTTAAATGTCTGGAAACAAAACCAATTTTAGCTATACATTACTAAAAGGGGTATATAAACCAATGTTTTTCTCAACGAAAACCAACCGTAACAAATATCTTCAGTTTTGATATTTCCAAAATGATTGAAACTATCAAAACAAAATAGTTCCAAAACCGAGACAACCAAAATACTCAAAACTCGAAAACTCCCAAAACAACCATACAGAGCCAATATCGCCAAAATTCAGGATGGATCGCGATATATTTCGGACTTTGTCTTACCCTTGTCTTGACAGGACTGTTGTGGTTTAAGTTAACAGCTAAGATGGTGAAGTTTTACTCGATAACCGTGAATATGGTTGTGGTGGTAGATGATAATGGATGATTAATTTTGTTGGGGTTAAGACAAAATGATATGGACTGTGTATTGCTTATTGAGAGAGAAACGAGATGTCAGATCCGGGAATATGGTAGGGAATAGTGAGAAAAAAATACATAGAAGCTTTTAACTTGAATTATTGATCTATTATTTAATAATTATGAATGAACAATGTTTAGATGGAGCTAAAGCAACATGAGGTTTTAAGTGATGTTTCAATAAGTTGTGATGGATTGATTCATTTATATGCATAACATACGTTTAGGTGGATGTGGGACTAGTTTAATGATAAAGATGGGCTTATTGGGATTGAAGCAGGTATCGAAGAAGGTTGAAAACTTGTGGAAGAAGATAACAGGCTAAAAAGACAGAAAACACCTCATGTACTTAGCAGATGAGGGAACTTAACAGAGATCCCCTAATGGAGTTGGATATGGCAACCACTAAGGATGTTAAAGACAAAAGGGTGTTTTTTTGTGAAAATCAAACACCATAGGGATGTTATAGACAAAAGGATGTATTTGGGGAAAAAAAAAAAAAGACAACCACAAGGATGTCTAGTTTAATAAAACTCTCAAGGGGGATGGTTTGTGAAAAAGCGACAAACCACGGGAACGGTTTGCTTAATATAGAACAAAATGCATAGACTCTTGAAATGATAAAAACTTTACTTCTGATTATTTTCGTCTTCACTCAGATCCCTTAGCCTCTCCTGCATTTCTCTGCAACAATTTAACATTTAATAAGCATTAGCATTGCTAAAATGATATTACACGTTCATCTATGTAAAGAACTATAGATATTAAGTGTATAACCTTGTTTGCTCATCTAATCTAAGCTCCTCGGCGGAGAGATTTTCAACTTCAGCCTGGTTATGTAATAAGAAAAGAAAAAAAAAAGGTCAAAATAACCTTAGGGAACCAAACTCATAAATATGTCTGACACATGGATTACATCAAGTATGATAGATGCAAAGCAAGAGGCTATATGCCAAAATCATTATAAGAAACTAAAAATATTTGTTTGGTGTGGTAACAAAAAGATAAAGATTATGATTAGCAAGTCACTACCCATGGGTGTCGATGCTGCTTAACCATCAGGCAAATGCAAAATGGCCAATTAAGACTTCTCACAGATGCTGCCAAGTACCAGCTGGATTGACCAGAATACACTTTTTATCCAATTAAAAACACTTAATATGCATGATTCCAAAATTAAAAGTATGTTTAGAATTATAATTACATAAAACTTCATATACAGTAATATAGGAGATTGTATGAGTCATATGTACACTTCATCTAACTTAAAAATCATTTAACCCATTCGACCAATTTATCAGTTCCCTCTTCGGTTAATTTTATTTATTTGGCCGTTTCAAGAGTAAAAACAACCTGAACTATTTCTATGATATACAATTTGGTCAAAACTACCACCTCTAATAACTTTAAGGCTAAACCCTTACCTGTAAACTAGTAACATTTCCATCAACCTCCCCGTTTGATGCATCAAGTCCCCTAGTTCACCATTCAATTTGTCAGAGAGTAGCAATTATTGTAATAAGCAATAGATGATAAAAATAGCAAACTAAATGAATTATATCATTGCCATAGTATACAAGAAACATGCCGTACTTCCATTGAATTCTATTCTTAAGCTTTTTCTCTATGAGACCAATTCCTTCTAGCACATTTGTTATATCATAGATCCGCCTTTTTTGTACCTGTGCTAATACAAACAATATTCAGTTAAGAAACTTTGGCAGGGAACTTACAAAGAAAGAAAACAGATATACCTCTAACGTTTCTGCTGCTTTATTCAGATCAAGCATACCATCTTCTGCATGTTTGATAAGGTTGATGAACTTCTTTGTTAAAAGACCTGATATGACAAATCATGATAAATGCTCCTAAACACGAGATGAATAGTCACGAAGAAAAAGTCGCAGAAGCTATGTACTACCTAGTGAGCTATCATAACGACAGGGACCAACTGAAGTCAGATTATGTCCTGCCGGAGAATCTGCATCATTCATAAGATGTCTCAAAACTTAAGATTGTTACAAGTAGACGAGTATTTAGTGTAAGTAAAAATAATAATTTATACACGTGAGGCTTACCAGCATTGGATGCAGGAGTTTGTGATCCAGCCCTAATGGACTTTCCAACTCTTGGAACTTTTTGTGATTTTGGAACTTTTCCAGATACTGGGCTCTGTAAAGAATTACTAACAGCTAAAGTGTTTCCAGGAATAGGACTCTGTTCATTAGATTCAGCTTCAAATGCTGCTGTGTCCCCCTTCCTCTTTAATGGCTAAGAAACAATTTAACGCATATATCACATTCACAATCATCAACTTTGTTAAAGTTTATAGCATCATTAATGAATATATCTCTGTATTAGTGCTGCAAACATATAGCAATCGACCATCTAAACAGTGAAGGTGAATGAGCAGATTAAGCATCAGCATATTACAAATTACAACTATGATAAGCAATATGAAGCATATGTATATATGGCTAACATAAAACCTATAATTTTTTCAGGTTGCTTAAAGTATTTTCTTCGACTTTACCCAGATTCCTAAATTGATATTCTGGCTTTGATGGTTTCTTCCCTTGTTTATAGTTTAACTTCTTAGCCTATACAAAATTGTAAGAAAAACATGATTGAAACTATGATACGAATTCCGTCCATGCCACCGAAAAAACTGAAGCTGCCACTCTCTTATTCACAAAGGTTGTGATTTACAACTCTTTTCCTTTTCTAACATGAGATGGAGTAAAAAAGAAGCAGTCATTAACAAGCTTAAATTTCATTACAAAGAGCTCAGGATCAAATTAGGAGTTTGATGGATGAGAAAAAGAGTGACGGAACTTTACAAGTAGGAAGTTGAGTAATGCATTTGAAGCTTTGACCGCACAGACAGATCACTCTTATCATGCATAAACAGAACAAACTTTCCTCGAAGAAACATGGCCTTTTTAAAGTAATGGAACAGATAAGTGTAGTGGCATACTGGCATATCAACTCTTATTGCCTAATGGAGCCCGTTCATCCAGTTTTTCATCTGTTTCAGCTCAAGCCATGCGAAACTCAACCATTTCAGGCAGGTGTTTTACCCAAATGTAGCACTGTACAGTCACTATTAGCAGTTCCTACCAATATTTTTTACCAAAAATTGGGAAAAAGTTAGCAGCAAAGGGTAAAGCTTATTTGTTGTTTCAATAGTCTAATAGTATTGAAAAAATGATGCTACATGAGAGCTTTATCATAAATCAGTTCCCTTCTTTTCAAGAATTATTTTGTGGGGAGTAGATTGTTGATTCGATAGTCTGATAGTAATAGTACATGAACTGCACATGAGGTCAAGAAGTCGAAAGCAACAATAGAAGCATGTAAAGCAGTGAATTGGGTATTGATATTCTTGGCAGGAAAACTGGTTTAGAACTTAAGGTTTGCATTCCTAGTATAAAAGCTCTAACCTTATTAAACATTTGTAAACACTCCCACGTATCACAACGTTTCAGTATTAATAAAAAAAAAAATATGATCTGCCCTAACTGTCATCGACTCTCTTCCTAGCTGTGAGAGTTGTAGATCATTATCAAGTTTTGAACCTTGTTACATTGGAACAAGTACCATTCAACTACATGCTTCATAAAGCCAGATCCTTAAAGATATTTTACATCTACCAAATAACACCAAGAAAAAATAAAACGTCGTCAATATCACAATTTACACAGCTTCATAAAAAGCTGATTAACCTAAAAACGAGTGCTAGAATCCAGCTCGGCATTCAATTGTAACAAAAGCTAGCTAATAATCACTTAAATTTTATTATTAAAAAGTAAAGTAATATAAAAAGCAGAAATGAGAGTTAAATCGATAACTAACTATTAGCAGACAGATCAGATCTCATCCTACAAGTAATTAATTAATAAATCAACAAACAAAAGAAACAAGTCAACAATATATATATATAGAAAAACGTACAGGAAGAGGAGGAGATTTGACGAGGATGCCTTCGGAACGAGGAGAAGAAGAGGAAGAATGAAAGTGATGATAATCGGAAAAGGGCGGCTGAGGCTTCATTGAAGTGAATGGAAGCTGACGTTTTATATATGAAGATGAATTACTACTGTTTTCTTGCATCATGATCTTATTATTATTCTGATGAACAAGAATTCAATCAAGCAGGGAATTTCAGATGGATTAGGGTTTTGGTGAACTGATTATTATTATTTTGGTAATTAATATAAATAATTAAAATATGGCGGGAAGGAAAGGAGGGGTAAAGAGATCTGGTTGGTTAGTTGGGGGGAGAGATGGGAAGAAGAAAGTATGATATGGAGATGGAAAAAAAAAATGATTGATTGATTGATTAAGAAAAAGCGGGAAGAGAGAGAGAAAAGAGGGGAAAGAAAGGGAGATAGAAACAAGGAGGGAATTTGGTTCGGATGCAGATATGGAGGGAACACCAACACCAGCACCGACACCTCTCTCTCCCTACACCCTATGTCTATATCATTTGTTTTTTATAACTATCATCCCGCGTGATGCAGTAGCGGTGACAGAGACGAAGGTCCAGTGGTATTAGTGACAAATTATTGGTAGTTACGTATTGTAGATTAATGTAAAGGTGAGAGTCAAATATCTTATAAGATGAGAGTTTAAAATATTAATTATTAAACTAAAGATATAAGTATAAATTAATTGATTAAGGGTAAATTTAGTAATTTATAGAAACTCTTTCCATAATGAGAATTTATTAAGGATAATTTAATACTTTTGCATCTAACAATTTTTTAACACTTTTTTAAAATAAGGGGTCGATAGTTATTATAAAACAGTATATATGAAGTCCAAGATCCAAAACCAAAAAGTCAAAAAATTCAATAAACTAGTTGAAGTTAATAATAAAAGCGATATGGTGAACGAGATTAGATGAATCGCAATATACAAACCACGATAAAATAACATATAAAAATATCGGTCATCATTTAACACGTGATATTAAAATAACCAAGGTGACGTTGAATTACATATACACCACTAATAAATAGTGTCAAATGACACTTTCCGAGTATCAAACGACCACAACCTTATATTCCCTTTTTTCATATAAACTTAATTTTCTTAGGAACCTTTTTATTTATCAAAATATGTAAAACATTTAAATTATATATCAGATTATATATGTTTTAAATTTATTTAGAAGTGAAAAAGTTCTTATATAAATAAAAAAGGTGTTATCTATTACATAATTTAAATTTTTTAAGATTATAGTAAAAAGAAAATACCTGACATGAGTTTAAATATAAAAATAAAGGTATGTTTTGCCTATTGTTTTTTATTTTTGGCTATGCTTCATTAACAAAAGCATCTTCAATCATTATTTTTTTTGTGTTTGAATTGACTTGTGTATCCTAAAAAAACCTTTTGAAGGAATTTATTAAAGTCACGTTTAGTTCAAAAAGTATGAATAAATATGATTAAATTGCAAATGAAGTCTAGTACAACTGAGAGATACATCCCTGGTTGTTCCCACAGGTTTTGGGTTCGACTCTTAGAAGTGACAAGTTTGTGGGTTTTTTCCCTGAATCACCTGTAACGGCTTATGGTTCACATCTCGTA
>JANDBE010000045.1:10316412-10329205 GCA_024320915.1 Erigeron philadelphicus | reverse complement strand
GAGTTCTTTCTATTTTGTTCCTTCTGGTTTTTTTTTCGGTAAAGGCCGTCACCCCTTGTTCCTTCTGTTTTCATGCATGAAGAAGTCTATATCTGGAATAAAATAATCGATGTACTAATGTAGATAAAGAAGCTGGTACCAAGCTTACAGATTTTTAATGCAAGGCCAATTGATAGAGCTACAAAAAACGTAACGGTTGGCGCAAATGATAATCATATGGTTGATGCTGCTGGGGATATTGAGAAGAAGTTGGCACAAAAGATAGAGAAACATAAAACAAATAAACTAAGAAAATTTAATAATGAGGAAAAATCCACTATAGTAGAATTTAATTCTGACAAAAAATCAAAGCGCAAATCAAGTGACATAAAAGACAAGGAGGAAGCTATAACAAAGTCAAAGAGAGTCAACCATGACAAAGACGACAAACTTGACACGGAAGAGGAAACAAAAACAAAGTCTAAGAAAGTCAAACATGATGAAGAAACTGTGCATCATGATTCCACTGAGAAGAATGAAAAGATAGATGATGGCGCAGCGGGAAAGATGAAAAAGAAAATCACAAGCAAAAGAGGAGGTTCCTTTGCTGTGCATTTGCTAAGCCCAGAAGCCGATGTGGGGTCAGGTGGACCTTCAGCATGGGACGTGGATGGTTAATAGCTAGGTGCACCTGACCTCTATAGAACATTGAAATGTTACGGAAGCAGATTCTGATGACTAGTGCGGTTTGCATTGTGCAAATTGGTTTACATGTTTTCACTTTTCACTGATCATGGTCAAGTGTTAGTATCTCATGATTTGTAGTTTTTTGCAGTGATGTCTGTTGTACACCAGTGTTGTTTCCCGTTAATGAATTTTTTGCTCATTCTTAAAGAAAGTGTTGTTTTTTTTTTTTTTTGTAGCAGCCTGTAGTTTTTGGCATTTGCTGTCATGTTCTTAAAGAAAGTGTTCTTTTATAGCAGCCTGTAGTTTTGCATTCATTATTTTTCTTTAGTATTTACGTTAAATTTATATTGTTTGCATTTAATTGAGCAAAGAGAAATGATGGCATGAATTGCTGTCAGCCTGCTTTGCATGGTGATTAGCTCTTCAAAATATCGTTAAAGAGTGAACAGTTTTTTACGTTGCATCTTCTATTTGGTTGTAAACCTGCATACCTTGTATTTTCCTGTAGTAATTAATCAAGGACTACTTTTTTCAACAGACTTTTTATTTTTCTGTCCCCTTGTAATGCATGAATATTGATCAAGTACATGAGACATCCTCTCTATAAAGACGGTTTTGAGATACCTAATAGTTTTGTAATGGTATGTTTTTCAACATGAAGAGATTGATTTTCTGGGAACCCTCGCTCACACATGCCAGACTTATAATGCGAGAGATGAATCATGCTCAACCAACAACCCACTTAGTGGCCGAATACCTACATCCATCTTCTTCTCGAGTCTGGTGGGGATCAAATTTGGGATACTTCTAAATGCACCCAGGTTCAGAGCAAACTAGGCTATATGCAGAATGACATTCAACTATGACAGTTGAGCAATACCATGTTAGAAGTTGTATACTAGTTCCTTTGTTACACAAACCCTGTAACTTGACATATTTATAAATTTAAGATATTGATCAACAATAGACAGTGGAAGAAGGTTACATATTTATAAGCATACCAGATGACGGAGGGAAAATACTAAAAGAATAAATGAAATGTAACCATATCTACAAGACAACATGTTAACTTACTAACATCTTGTTCCCTTCAAAAACTTGTCATATGGGCTTAAAGCTGGTAACCTGAAAGATTCTTGTTTTCCATACTCTTTCATACAAGTAACAACCCGATCATGCGCTTGACCCCGATCACTCTTTGAAGGTTTACCTTCCACTTCTGTGATTTCCATCTTCTGCGAGAAAGACAAAAAAAAATTACTTTAACATTAACAGTGACATGTATTACGATTAATAATTACTCGTCTAATTAAACAGAAAATATGGTTTGATGAAAGATTTTTCGGCTACTAACTAAATATACATGATTTAGATACATACATTGTTTGATATAGATTGAGTATGCTGTTCAATTTCAGCAGAAGATTTTAGTGTCATGGCTTCTTGTTGCTCCTTGAAACTCTGAAGAACACACAATTTCCGTTGTTTACCCGTCACAAGAGCCTCACACTGATTTTTCATCTGATCATAAGTAAGGGGTGTAGAGGAATCCGGCATGTTTTCGACTTGACGTGCTGTTTCCACTACCTGTTAATGACCCAAGTTAGACTACCTAAAGTAAGCTTTCATTGGTTTTATTATTATTATTAAAGGTGTAAATCTCCAAAAAAATTGACCTAAGAATAGGTCCATGGGAATTGGGATACCTTTTTTTTTTTTTTATCATCTTTAAGACTCTAACAGACAAAATGAAAATGGACATGATAATTTGCTCAAAAGGAATGGGTCCATAACAGGCCAAAGTATTTTCATAACATAAAACTTCTGAAACGATTATATTAACAAAAAATAAATATTATAATGGAAATCATTCAAACTTATAGGAGTTGTTTGGTTAACAACTAAGAAACATTTGGGTATGCATCTGATAATAGGTAAACTAGGAAACGATTTTGGAACCCATCCGATTGGCTGGTACAAAAAACCCCTTTATTTTGTTGATGTGATTCCTCCAAACATATTTCATCTTATTCAGTAATATTCCCAAACACTTAATCTAAATGCTCCCTTAATAAGATTTGGTTCATTAGTTCTTTTACAATAAAGAAGGTTATAAAATCTTAGTTGATGGTTTTGGGTCATCCCAAGCAAGCTCCGCCCTTTTTGACATGTACACAAGCAAACCAGTTGTGACCCGTTACTTAACTTATCCATGTTGCCACCTCTGATTTCTATATTTTGTTCTTTTGCATTTTGAAATTTTGAATGATTATTCACTGTTAATATCTGAGAAGATAATAATAAACATAAAAAAGTAAGTATACAGAATAGGACATATATACCGATTCCATTAACTGTTTGACACTTAATATATCAAGTGAATTGCGAGAAAGTGAAGTTTTTCCATCCGATTGGTTTCCATATTGATCACAAGTATCTTCATTTTCGTTGTCAGCATCAGATATAACCTAGGAGAACAAATACATTGCAACTGAACTGTGTAAACACTAAACACAAAGACCTTAAAGATAACTCCTTTTCGTTTACCATAATATAATGCCATTAATAGTGATAGAGCAAATATAGTTAACTTAAACCTGAATTCATTGTAAAAACAAAGCAATATCGCATTATCTAGGGATAATGGCAAATGAAATGATATAGGAATATAACCTCATCAAAAGCCTGAAGCTCCGGTGAACATGGATGTGCTATCCCCATAAACAATGGGGTTCCCAATGGATATTCTTCATCAGGCGTAAACCACTGTGATAGCTGTGCCTTCATATTTGATAGATCTTCCTGAAGAACATTGAGGATATAAATTTGAACAAATGCTAAGAGATACCTATGTGAGGATATATTGTATGATGAATAGCAGACTGTTATCAGTCTGATGGTACGTGTGTGATCAGTCAAGATCAGTTAGGAACCTTTAAATATACAGTGAGAATATAAAAACCAACCAGATAAAACATATGAGATACACACATATACAGTATATTGAAAAAAACATGGTGGCATTATTTGTTATATGTGCAATTCAAGTGTTTACTTGTACACTTAATATTTTTACCATTTCCATTTAAGGTTCTTACATGACCTTTCACACTGGAATGTAAATTCACTGAGGGTGGTTGTGAATACCTCTGAAGATTTCCCGAGATCATGTACAAAGTGTGTCGAAAGTGTATCTTTTAACTGTTGATCTTTTGATTCTATCGCAGAGAGTGACTTCATTGCAGAAGCTTCATCTGCTTGTGATACGTAACAGTTTTTGTCACCAGGTTCTGTACATACAGCCTGTAGCCTAATATCTTCATCCAACAGAAGATAAGGATCCACCTATCATATGAACAAGGTTTAGTAAAAACAAGGAATGACTGAGTGACAATAACTATATAAACTGGCAGCAAGATCAGGTTTGCCATGAAAAGTATTATATAAAAGCAGGCTGCAAAAAGATGAGGTTATATGTAAATGGTATGTGCATTCCAAAAAATTAACATATGATCGTAGTATGAAGTTTAAACTAACCGTTTCTTCTGTCATTGTAGATCTAACCAGAGAAATTAGCTCTGGAATATGGAATGCCTTTGCAGTAACTACAATCATGTATGAAGCCAACATAAAAACAGGCCTTCTCCGGGATGGTTTTGGCCCACCTTCAATGTAGAAGAAAACAACATTAGATAAAAAATAAACAGATGACAAATAGGGATGAAATTGTACCATAATAAAAGAACATTTTTCTTAATGATATCCCAAATATTACTTTGGTACCAGAGAGAAACTATACAAATAATATATGTCCCAATGGAAATGTAGTTTCTTGGTTCTGCTATTCAGAGACTAAAGCTGATACCTTGCTGATACAAAGCAATGTTTCTGAGGGAAAATGCCAACTGGAAAAACCGGAGTAAGGCCGTGTGATTTGAAGCCTAGAGAAAATCATTAATACAAATTCAGCAAATATACAATTTATACAATTTCGTGTGAGCATGTTACATGGATACTGAGTCTTTTACACACTTATTCAACTATAGTGCTTAGAGAGACTAGGCCTTGCTCCATGTATTTTAATCATTCAAAAATATAGAAATTATATCATAGTCATGCAAATTTAGGGAGGTGATTTTGATCAATAAACATGTAAAATTTGGGTATATATTTAGAAGAAAATGACTCATTCCACCTTAGAATTGGGATAGTGGGATAGGACAATGTTGAACATCAATTGGAATGATTTCAGTTTGTTTCTAGTGTCAATTGGTTCAAATTATGTAAAGATTGTTGCTAGATAGAAAATTTCCTCAACTTCTGGAATGGTCTTAAACTTTTTGAAATTGCAGTTATCATTCTACAAATCTCAGAAAGCCCAATCCATTATGCAGATTGCGGATGGTCTACAGACTTTTCTGTACATTTTCTGAAATTCCATTGATTTTTTTGAAATACTGAGAATGTGCACCGACTTTATTTTAAAAGATATTGGAAGTTAGAACCATCTGGCCAACTCCAATATTTCGGCATATACTCTCCTAGTCTCCTATGCTCAAGCAAACAATGAATGTCTAGCAAAATCTTACTTTTAAATAAAAGTAACAAGTTGATGGAGAACTTCAGAAAGAAAAAACATTAGAAAACTATTATGACACACCATGTATTCAGAATTTTAAACTAAAAGCATAGTAGCAAAATTTATGAATAATGTTGCATAGCAGTATCTCACCTTCGATAAAGTAAATGACAGAGCAAGAGTATATGTATTTGCCATTGCCTCAAAATTTGCAGGGGCATTCTCCATGGATGTTGCCTGAATCCATATGGATGAAAGAACAAGACTTACTTGATGACCGCTCAGCCGCATGGAACTAGGGACCTGCAGAATTATAAACAAAAAGTAGGATCAATTTATTTATACATAAAAAGAAAAAACAAAACTATCTCATTAAAGTAAATAGGTAGTTCATTATGATGTATTTCAATATAGAAATCCCGTCGTACTGTTTTCATATCACGGATGGAAGCCTCGATGCCGCTACAAGATAAAGATTCCGTAGTTGGCCGCAAATGCTCTTCCATGATGTGATCTTCTTTCTCCTTTGTATCTTCATCTATGGTTTCAAGTATACTCTTGTTACTTCCATCTGCTACCGTTTGTTGCATCATTGATGGAATCTCAGCTTGTGAAGGTATTAAATCATGGATTGACCATGGTTGCTTTAAAGATGGGATAAGCACAATAGAGAAAACACGGTGTGCAAGAACTCGTGTTTCATGATCAGGGTGCGACATTGCTAATAGCAAGTGGTGAAAGAGAGCAGCAGGGAACGCCTGAAGAGTTATAACTATAAATACTAGAGAGTGCTAGAAAAGTATTATGTAGTATAGTCAAAATACTTGCATAAAGATACCGCTAGAAACAGTAATTGTACTAACCTTTCTGAAGTAGGTTTTGTTTGGAATGGAAGTGGTAACTTGAGCAGTCCGATAAACAGCAAAGATATTTGCTCTGGCGATAGCAGCACTAATTGGGATTTTCTCTAGCACTACAGCCATGGTGTCAAGAATTGGCCCCACATCTCCAACCTGCATACAATCAAGTAATGAAACATGAAAAATTTATGCATTTTACAAATACATCGAGATCAAGGAAAATGTAGTATCATAATCCTATTGCAGGGAGATAGAATTATACTGGCCCAAGACCAGTCTTTCCAATAACTGCTTATTATGGTAAGTATACTGGTTAATCCTCTGTCCTTTATGGAATAGTCGAAAATGTTATCTATTATTTTTTTGTCAGGATAAGTACATCTGCATCAAAAATAGAGACTTTTTATTCATACGTTCAGCAAAAACGTATAAACTTTATCATATTCTGTGTTCTTTTAATATTTCTGCCCCTTTTGAAGTCTAGCAATATCCTTAACAGGGACTTGACCGATTACCAACTAAATATGTAGACTAAGAGTGGACTCCCATGTCTAACCAGTAATGCGACTTGACTTATTTTCACTGGGCCTTCACCTGTTTGCACATTTCTAAATTGCTGCAGATAGGTGGTCACCTTTACGGATATATGTCAAAGATCAAGCAACTTCAGATTTTAACTCAGAAAACATTGTAACATAAGTTAGAACTACTAGAAGTTATTATTTAACTAACTCCATGATAGATTTAATAGCCTCCCAACTAGTTCAGAACAAACTGCTTGTGTTATATTCAGGTCTTTATGGACTAACTTTCAACTTAACAGAGCAACAAGGCGCATTACAAACCTTACATGAGAGATTTGAGATGCAGTTTTCTAAAGCACATTGAAGGTCAGTATAGCAGCTATCCGAGCCCTGTGTAGGGCTCGATGGTTCAGATGACCTCTGCAGGCACTTGCGTAATTGTTTGATGAGATCAGCTATTGCACCAAAAATGGTGACTGAGCCGTGCTGTTTTACATGCTCAGAAAGTTGTGTAGCAACATTTACAATATGCAACTGCAAAACTGGATGCTTGGTAACATCCTTGTTATCCAAGTGCTTAATCAAGATAGCGAATAATAATTGGGACCTGTCATCTGAGTTGACATAGAAAGGTTTAAACTAAATTATTTGTTATCACTCTTCATCGAGTAAGAAAATTAGCAAAAACATAAGTTCTTATCAGAACCTGTTTCCTCCAAAATCGTCAGTAGATACTTTAAAACAGAAAAGGCAAGCCCTTTATCCGGGAGCCAAAGCTTATCGTTGTCAAATTTTTGAAAAATAGGTTCCAGTACACGTCGCACATTTGTTACCCCCTTTGCCGATCTGGCCATATTATGCAAGCAAACTCGAGCCCAGTAAGAAGGATTCTTATGTGCATCCCTGGACATATGAAAAAAAAAAATCAAGCTGTAAATAATGTCATTACCAAACGTCAACGTTTGAATACATAAGGGACTTACTCTGGTGGGTCAACTTGTGGCTTACAGTTGACAATTTCTGCGGTCTTACTTAAGTCAGCAAATGAAGGAGCGTGTACATGTGCTTGAGAAAGTTGCCTGGCATAATTTTTGTGTTCTTGCTTTGGTTGAATGTCCGTATAATTCTCCAAAGTCACTGATGTAATCTATAAAAAATCAAAAAGAATTCAAAGTATGGTCAACATATATATTACATAAAAAGTCAGTAAAGTTCTCTGTAAACTACAATCTGATTACTGAAATCACCATGCTTTTATACTAACAGGGGACGAATGTAACATACGTTCTCAAAGTCCACAGAAGCATGATGCTGCTCCCCCATGAACCGCACCTAGTCCATCAATTGATAAAAGCAACAAAAAAAACCATGTTATATTGTGCAGTGCTAGTCTAAAAAGTTTAACAATAACTAATCAGAATTTCATGATATTTAAACATCCTTAAAACGAAGACAATATATTTGGAAGACATTTACCATGAAGGCTAACACTTCAAGTGCTGCTGATCTTAAGCGTAGTACTCTTTCATCATTTCCATTTTCTTCAGCCAGTTGACAAAGCTTTGGAATAAGGCCTTCTAAGTTGAACAAGTAAGCACTGTCCAGCTGTCAATTATGCAGCGTAAGATATGTTTTTTTGAAATATTCTAATAGTGGTTGCAAACAGTAAATTAACAGAAAATAGTAACTTAGTAATTGAGCTAAAGACAAATAGCAACCCTTGTGTTCATCGGGTAAACTGAAATAGCTTTGTACTTGAATACAAGTCAGAAGCAAGATGAACCTGATTGTTTATGAAGTTTACAAGAGCGTTACAACCAAGAATTTGCATTTCGTGATTTTGTGATTGCACAAGCAAGGTCCCATTAATTCCCAAAAAACTACTTGCAAAGAGTGGCCTGAAGATTTTGAATGTTTACCATGAATTAGATTGAACTCAAATGTAACACTTAAATAACTATGTCTACTGCAAAAGAGGTTGCTTCTTGTTAAACATCATTAGTGCAAAATGTATATTGAAATACTTAAAGTTAACTTCAAATTCTCCATTGAAGCAGTAAATTATGAATAACTCAAATGAGAATGAACAGAACACATAAACATTATCCTAGTAAACTGGACAATGATAGTTAGAATTGACAGTTTCAAACTTACATCTGCTTCTTGCAAGAGGATAGCAATTTCCCATAAACGAGCAGTACAACTTTTACAGCCCCAATGTTTTCATTCCGCAAATTCCTATAAAACTTTTGCTCCAGGTAATCAGTGATCTGTAAAGAAAGAAACCTCGATAAATGTTAGGTAAATATAAGATAAGCTGATGGGTGTCACTCAACTACAATAACACTTTACCTTATGTATGCTTACGCAAAGGATACATTCATCAAAAGCTAAAAGATACTAACTTTACCTTAGGTATGCGTAAAGGATTTTTAGCAGCATATTCGCAAAGCTTCCCAATCTTCCGCTCATTTGGCTCACCACCCTGGCATTTTTTGTTGTTGTTGATTACAATTTAAAAGCGTTAAACCAGATCATAACAAGATAGAAGAATAATACAGAAAGATGTACTTTACACATTTCTAAGAAACGTCTAGATTAGCATAAAGATCGTGAGTTTTAATCAGTGATCACCACATATACTCCTGAAATACAAATAAGTATGACATATGTAGGTAGAAGTTTTTACCTGAGAGCGTGGGAATATATCTGCAAGAAGCTTCTTGTAACGTTTTACTGGATGTCTTGATCTAGTCCGTAATGAAGGACAACATGCACAGAGGACGTCACATACAGGCAAAACTTGTCTCGAGATAACCCCCATTTTTCCAAGCTTGGGTTATTCTTCTCTGCAAATAAAATAACAAGTCACGAAATCTTCACGATCTACCATGCTTAGTTTATGCTTATCCATAAACTTAAGTAGACAAGTTCATTAAGACGTTTAACGAACTTATAGGCTTTTTGAAAATTTAATAAGCCCATAAGCTAAATTGAATATGCGAGGAAGGCACTGATGCACAACCATTTTTCATGCTGATTTACAAAACGTTTCGAATCAGCTTAAGAATAGAAAGTTGTGAATCTACATTTGTCACACTTATATAACTTGTTATACAAAACACAATTTGAATTATATCATAATAAATATAACACATAAAAGAAACTTGATTCTAGTGAAATGCCATATTTACATCATAGTAATTATATAGTTCATGTAATTTTAAGAAGAAAAATCTCTAACGAAATAAAAATAAAATAACAAATTAAATTTACAAAAAAGACAAAGAAAAAGAGATTGTAGTGGTGATGGTGATGATTTAAAAGATACATACCAATGCAAGGTTTTCAACAACGAGATGATGATCTGCTAAGTAATCTGGAATACATATACATATACGTATATGTAATAAGAAACATATAGAAATCTATAATTTATAAAAAATGATGATCAGTTACATATTTAATCAAAAAATGAAATAAGGTAAAGGGGGGAATTAAAAATGGGCCAATATGAATCTATTCCTACTACGTAGAAGAATAAGAATATATGCATGCTCAATTGCTCATCATTCGATACTACTAATATATCACATCACAATCTATATTAATCAAGTGGATATTATTCAATAAATGGGTCGGATTGTAACCCATCTATAATATTTAGACCAAGATTAATTATTCATCGGTTTTGTTATATCAGCTCAACACTTGAAACTGACACAGCCTCACACTTCGTAATTTGCTTTATTTTGTTTTTATGATTGTTCGATCATTAATTAAAAAATTAAGACAAAAAATTAACGTCTCGGAGTGGGTGGACCCACCGATCTCGTCGAACATTCATCAATTAAGCACAATGGGAACCGATGAAGTAAACTGACACAACGTTCATTAAACCGAGAGAAACCACAGAATCAGCTAAACAAGTGACTAGACTGTTGGAAGAAAGCACATTCAATTGATCTAGTGGGGGCAAGTTATATGATGTAAAATATTATTTGGCTAGTAATCAAATACTACTAATAATTTCTTTTCCTTTCGTGAAATGTCTTATAGACTGGTGTGGTTCTTACTTGAGTAGTGTGATAGGCTTATCGTATCACAAACAAACCACCTTGTGTTATCAGTGATGACTCGCTATGTTATGAATCACATGGTCGGTGTGTGCGTGATTTAACTTTTGTTCCTTTATAGTTCCTTTGACACTATAACCACTCTCTATGACTCTATGTGTTCAATACTTCAATCAATGTGATAGTATGTTTTGATAATCCGTGAAATGACTTGCAGTACTACGTATTGAAAACCACAGTGTAAATGGGGAAACAACGTATTCAGTCATATAGTACCGTCTTCCATCATCGTTTTGGCTCTTACTTGGTGTACACAACATCAAGCAAAAGAAATGTCATAGACTTGCTCTTGATACCAGTACAAAGCTGAAACAATTTCAAGGCACCTATACCAAAATAAAACGTCGTTTTCAACTCTGAACTCTCGAACAATGAAAGCTAAAACTGGTTTACATTCAAAATAATCCAACCCGATCTAATCTATCATTGATTTGGACGGGTGAGCCTAATTTGAGTTTCAGTCAATCTCCTCCAAACCATCTTCCCACAATACGCTAAGGTTGACAGTGCCACCACATACAACAGAGGGATACCAACTATACAACCACCCGATGTCAGATTAACAAGAGTCTGCATACAAAAGAAATATAAATTTGCTTAGTAACATATTATTTTCCTTTAATAGTTGGTGTTTTGGACTAATAAGTAGATGCATGCTGATTTCTAAGCTCAAGTATCTATGTTTTTAATGTAAAATGAGCTAAAGGATAACTTCTGTTCGAAACTCAATAACATATTATACACCACCTTATCATAAGCTTTTTAAAGTTTTCAAATCTTGGTATTGATGAACCACATACTCGTCTAGTGTTTACCACCATGCTTCCATGGTTTCGCTTGCAGCTAATTCTGCTACAAGCTTGAGATACAAAGCAGCTTCTTGTTCATAAAAGCTCATGAACAACAAAATTTAGTATATGTGCAATTTTCTTGCTGGCCATTTACTTAATTATAGGTCAGATTAGGAAAATTTTATCTCAAACAGGCAGAAAAACACAAACTCAGAAGATGACAGGTGAAATGAGTGGAAAATTAAAATCACTGAAAATTTTTGCACTACATTAAACCTCCTAAATCATTTTTCAGTTTTTAGACAAATTAGATTATTGTTGAGATAAAATCGTTCACGCGCCAGATATATATAAAAAAGTTTAAACATATGAGAGTGTTTCAGGTCAACCCAGCCTGAAAATACCAAAAAGTCACCCATTTTGACTGGTTACCCAACCGTTCATTTTGCTGCCTCTAAGTGATGGGCTCACTTTTTCTAGTAATTCAAAAGATAAGAGAAAGAGCATCATGATATGTACCAAATCGAGGTCTTACCAATGTCCCAGCAATCAGATGAATGGCCGGAACAATTAGTTGGTCATTTTTATTCCCTTCAGCATATCCATTGAACGCAATCACCATTGAGAAAGTGTGGATTGTAACAAATGCAAGGGAAATAATTGCTGCAGATTACAAGATATACCATCAAACCCCGAAAAAGAAATACAAATATATGTAAAAAACATGGCATTCTAAAAAGAGAAGCAATTATTAGGCACAAATTCCATCATAAGAACAGCCAGGTGTCTTTCAACCCCTTTTACCAATACGATCCATTTCCCTTAAACTTTACTCATTAGAGATAAAACATATTCAGTCAACCGATTCATAAATAAATTGGTGATAATTGCCACGTGTATATTGTAAAGATGCTTATGGCAAAGGAAATATCAAAAATAAAGAAAAACAATTTACACTCACCAGAAATAAGGAAAAACGGAGCATAAGAGCACTTGTCAACATAATATGTAGCCGGACCAAATGAAGGAGTTAAGAGGCTGAGACAGAAAAAGACAGCATGAGCCACACCATGACCTAGACCACAAGCTGCAACCAATTTACACATGTTAATCCTATTACAGTAAAACCTCTATAAATTAATAATGTCGGGACCGAGGTATTTTATAAATTTATCGAGATATTATTATATCGATAAATTAATAAATTATTAATTTAAAGATGTCCATATATGACCTT
>JANDBE010000045.1:10222859-10235327 GCA_024320915.1 Erigeron philadelphicus | reverse complement strand
TCTCACGACGAGCTGCTGCCGCTTGCTCTATAGTTTCTTCTTCTTCAATAGCCATGTCTTAAGATCGGAACCAACCTACATTTTTTCAAATAATGATTGCTTAACTCCAAAGCTTCTTGCTAAGCGGATTTCGTATGCCTAAACTAAGAACACGAAGCTCAATGTCGTGTAATTTAAAGCCATTTGTGGAAAAAAGGTCACCCGACATATGAAGCCCTAATATATACTCGTCGACATTTTCAAGTAGAGATATACAGTAAGTTGGGAAAGCATGAGTTGCAGTCATTCAAGCAACTTAAGATATCAAAAACAGCCCTATGACAAGTCGTTGAATAGGTATTAAAAATTAGGGTTTTATTATGAACAGATGTATCTCAACAGCAGCTTAATAATTAATTACTAGGATGAATTCAAGTATAAAAAACCTAAATAAATTAACCTTTTCACCTTAAAAAGTAAACAATATTAATAACATTAAATATAAATATAAAAAGATGTATATACAGACGCAAAAAAGAAAACTCACCTTATGATGAACGAATTCGGAGAGAAAGACTCCCCAAAACCCCAATATCTCGCTCTCGCTTCTGCAGATAAACCCCTCCCTTCTTTTTTTACTTTCTTTATTTTAAATATTGGTGTTTAATTAGAGTTAATTTCAATAATCGTCCTTATGGTTTCCAAAACATCAGGTTTTGTCATTATAATTTTATATCTTTATATATCTAAAAGTTTTAGGCTAAGTTTTTCCTAAGCACTTCATAAATAGGGGTAATATAAGGATTTTACCATGAAAATTAATGAGGCTATACACACATAATGGAAATTACAAAACTTAATTAAAACAATTTATCTATATTAGTTTACCCATTAAGGGGATAATTTAGAGAAAGTTAGAAATTTGAGGGGATAAATGGTTATATTTGATTGGGAATTTAAATTAGGTCGTATTGAAGAGGATTCCCCCAAATTCAATTTAACCGGGTTTGTATTCATCATCAATTCCATTGTACGTTACATCCTCCTCAATTCAATTGAACGTTACATCCTCCTCCGAAACGGTGTTTTGTTCTTCCTCCACATGAGTACGTTTCTTCCTCCTAATGTAGGGTTTATGAAGATTTATTAATGTTTTAGTATGTCCCGTATTAAAAAAGGTTTTACATGTTATAAGCTTTGGTTGGACATTCACTTTGATGGTCAATAATGACAACGAATTTAATTAATTTAAAAAGGCAGCCGAACAAGCAACCGTTACAAAAGTTAGACTCTAATTTAGTTTCATAACAACAATTACTCATTAAAGTATGTTAACTTTTGGGTTTTTCATTATTTACCTTTTGGAAGCATTATTATTTTTGGATGTAATTTTATATAATTTTGATGTAATCTTTCTAATCTATTGTGATTCGTTAATACCATACTTGTTTGCTCACGATATATAAGTAGCGGCTTATTTGACTATCGTTTTTTCCTTAGTTTGTATTGGTTTAATGACAGTGGAAGCAACAAAAGGAAGTGATGAGCATAAGATGATGAATTTCTAAAGGTAGGATTTTAACACAATGGTTTCTAATTATATTGTACCTATCTTTCTTGGTTTTGTGGCTGCTGTTAAAGGGCTTTTTGACGCTGATGATCTTCAACATAAGAGGTGTAGGAAAGGGATAACTATTGCAGGTTGATCTGGTAAGTAAAATGAAACTTGACTATTTTTCATTGCTTATTGACGATGGTTATATGTTATTTTCGTATTTGTCTTATTGAGCATATTTGTTGTATGTAACTTAAGGGTATGGTGACTCTTTATTAAATATTTAAATTGCTTCTATGAAGCAGATTTATAGATATGAATTCCGCTTGAAAATATTGTTAAATTTAAGTGCATATTGAAATAACGTGATGGCTAAATTAAACTGTTTTCGATCTGATTTTGGATCAAATATTAATGTCTAAAATATCTATGGGTTTGCTTTAAACAGAGGTTTGGTGACCCGCTAATGCTGAACAACTAAAATTGTTCTTTTATCAGAGAAAAGCGGTGTGCCCATAATAACACTTCCGACTCCTGATGGATCTCTTCAACCAGTCGGGGGTTCGCAGGTTTGCTGCCTAATTAGTTTGTGTCATCGTATATTTTTAGTTATATATAGGCTATTAAATGAAACTATATTTGTTGCTTCTTTTATACATGATGACTAACCATCAATTTTAAGCAGCATTATTTATTCAGTATAGATTTTATTTAGAATCATGTGTCTTATTTTAGTTCTTGCAATTAGATTTAATTTTGATGTGAATATCAGCACATTTATTACACCTGGACCTGGTCTTGAAGCTCTTTTATATAGTACAAGCTATATATGAACCATTACATATTTGATTTATCAACAAGGAAGATTTTAGGGTAATCATGGATGGTAGTGGGACCAGGGGTTTCGTAAAATGTCAACCGTAACACAAACTATCTTTTAATTTAAAGCATACCTTTATTTCAGTTTGTTGGAAATGAGATACAGAACTCAGGTTTGAGAAGGTAACAACGAACCTGACATAGCAGAAGTTACACACAACGTTAGTGGAGGAAATGATAACGAGAACTGACAAAGTAATATTACATCTATCCATAGGTGTATATTTCCGTTTTGCAATCATGAGTTTGGGTTTTTATTCGGTGTTGATAGATTAGATTAGTTTACATTTCATTATCTCTTTTGCAAAAGTCTTCTATATGTCTTTTATACGCCTAATCAAGAAGCAATCGATAATTAATGACATTTCAATCATCTTCGTCAAAACTCAGTGCGTGATTGTGTGTCTTTTTTTGGATCTCATGGCAGCTTCGTTCTTTTCAACATCATTTCCGTCCTTTGTTTATCAAGTATATACTCATTATTTCATTATTACTCTTCAGCAACATACCAAAAACCATTTGCTAGAAGTTAACTTAGAACTCAATATGACTAGCTTTTTGTTAACTAACAATCTATATAGTCTCAAATATGGCAACCATGACTATTGCCATTCATGGGTCATTAGCTTCTAAAAAGGTTATATTGTTTTGGACCCCTTTGATGCAGATAGTGTTTCCATCAGCAAAAAAAAGTTACGGAGTTCAAGCCTTACGTAACAACCCGCTACAAAATGAGAACAACTTGGTAAGTGATTGGTTATTAGTAAAAACTGCAGCTCATTTGATTGGTATTTATTTATACCTTTTTATCCAAAGAATGTGATGGCCTCTCTTGCTGTTATGATAGGAATGTGCATTGAGAAATGTGCATTAATACTGTATAAACAAAATCTTACATTAACAATTCAACTAAAAGGTGTCTAGGTTACTAGGTAGTTCAAACTTGGGTTGCAACACTGCCAGTTAGAGCTGTTGGGCTGAGTTTCCAGCAACCAAAATGACTTTTGGCAGTTTTTTAGAAGCTGCAACTATTTGAGTATAATGTTTTGATAAAAACCGAAAATATGTAATGAAAGTATGGATAAAAGTCTTTCAAATGAAATAAAATTTTATGAAAACGGGTGTCCTTAGGTGGGTCAAATGTGAGTCCAAAAACAGTCGCTCGAGCTGTTTGTCGGAGTTCTAACAGAATTTAATATGGTCATAACGTTGAATCGTGACTTCGTTTCTGATGAATGAGTTGTCCACAGAAAGCTGAAAGAGGCTACCTTTTAATGAATATGGTTTGAAGTCTAAATCAAATTTAAACTATACCTTCTAAGTCATTGAGTAAGTGCAGTTAGGTTCGGTTGGTGTTTCAAACGTGTAGGGGTATCGAGACCTATTCTATATATATGTATGTATTCATAAGAATTTGAGTTGTAAATAATTAATGCCTTTAGTACGATTCAAATAATGTTATTATCCTAATGCATGAAACGACTTATTAGGTTATATCTATTATAAATACATATTTTATTAATTTATCGAGTGTTGATTTCCACTAATCTCTTAAGTTGGGTCTGGACAAATTATTAATTTTATCGAGGTATTAATTTATCGAGTATTAAAATATAGAGTTTTGACTGTATGCTTTAGTTAACCACACACGGATGCATTTGACCACATATTCTTTTGGCTCTTTTTTATTCATGCCGCGTGCAAATTCGTGTTAATCTGATCCTTTTCTAGAATGATCTCTATGGAAACAATTGATCCAAAAGGGTGTGTTGAACGTCTCCAGTACTCCAGTGCATCATGTGGTAAGTTCTCACATATATATATATACGTATGTATACATACTACACATGGTATTTTGTAATTATCCTAACAAATACCATGAAAACTATTGAGCTTTAATAAAGTTTTGGACACACCAATGTGTCAGCACCACCTGGCCCGTTTCAAAGTTACCCATACCGGTCTTGGCCCATTACCTGAACCACTCTTTTCCAATTCTAATTAATTGAAATCATTCATGGTAGTTGAATGAAGACGTACAAAAGTTAAAGAATGAAGACTTGCGGTTACTAATGACATGATCATATCCTTTCTACTTTGTTTTTGAAATGTGCATAATATGGCATTCCTATCTATCAGTGATGATTCAAGAATGCAATTCATAAATTAAAGCACCAGACTCTACTGGGTGGTTTTTTTAATAAATAAAGTAATAGCAAGCATATATTTATGAAATGGGCTGCTAAACCTGCTGAATTTGCACATGCTAAAGTCTATGAGGCTAACTGGGCAACCCACATATTCCTGTAGGCTCCACTATTTGACTTTTTATCCATAATCATCCCTGCGACTACTCTTGACCAGACTTTAGCTTATCTAGCAGGTAATTCTTTAAAAGATTTGGTGAGTGGATTGTATATTTAGAAGCTTTTATGTCCGATATCAAGAAAACATAAGGCGATTACATAAGAGACCGCCTGCTGAAGCCATAGGCAAGATGATCATTTTTGTAGTTAATTTGAGAACAACAGAGTGGTGTTATTTTCTTGGACAACATCATACATAGCTCCGAGATGACAAAAAACCTTTTCACTTGCTTCAGCAGTTTCATTCCATTCTCATTCTTCATATTTTTTGTTATATTCAAAGGAAATAAATAAAGAATAAAGTCGAATCTGTTTGTTTATCCTACTAACAATATCAGTCAATAATCATTATATGCATTCTTTATATGCATTATTATCAAACTACATTCATTATATGCATTCTTAATTGAACACTATGTCACATAAAGTAATACTTACAGTAAACACAACAGTATCATGCATTAGCATATTTCACTATACATTTGGCACATAAACTACTTCATAAATATTGATTAAACGATAAAAAAAACTTTAGCCAAGAAGTGAAACACATCGACTTACCCAGCCGTGCATCGCACGGGTTTTCACTCTAGTTTAATAATAAAATTGCACCTAAGTATCTCTTTAAGATGAGTGGCTAATTTACTTTTTATATGTATTTTGAGTGATAAATTTACCCTTATAGAAAAATGAGTGACAAACTTGTTTTTTACATAAATTTTAAGCGACAAATTTATCTTTTTTTTAATCAACTTAAAATTTGGTAAAAACCAGTTACCTTAATTAACAAACCTAAAATAAATTCACTCTTCGGAAAAGAGAGGCGGCAAGCAAGGCGAGTGAGGAAAGGAAAAAAAAAAAGGGAAGAGAAGGCTTATTTAGGGTTTATATCATATTCCATTCATTCCACCGCCTGCCTGCACTCTCATTCATTCAATACATTAAAAATGGGTGATACTTATAATAATAATATTAAAGCAACAACTATAAAGAAGAATAAGAAAAAGCCCAGAATCCGAAAATCAAACCACCCAAAAGAATCACCTTCTAATAATAATAATACAATTAGCAGTGATGATGAAGCTAATGATGATTTAAGTTTGAAGATTGTTCAAAAATCAATCCTAAGAACTTGTACTAGTAGTAATAATGCACACACTCCTTCTAAACAAGTCAAGAAGAAAAAGAAGAAAACAAACACCCTTACTCCACTTTCAACTAAACAAGATAATTCTCTTCTGGTATATGTTTCTTTCTTTATGGGTTTTTAATTTTTAAATTCTCTGGGATTTTTTTGTTTGTTTATTTTCTCCTTTTTTATTTGCTGCTTATACATTTTAATGGTGTAACTAAATGTTTGTTTTTTCCTTTTTTAGACAATTCAAATCAGGGTGTTGTTTGATTAATTGTCAAATTACGGAAAGTCGATGAATTTGATGTTTTCTTGACACTACCTTCAAGATATAAATAGGGTGTTTGGGAGTGTGTATACTTAAGTGTGAGTATGTAGATTATTGCCTTCAAGTGTTTGGGTGTCTTAGCTGCTATTTTTGATGGGAAGAACATATGACATGTGAGTATTGACATTCGTGACAAGGCATAAGCTAAGCTGCCTTATGTCCAACGAAAACCACACAACTCTAAATTAAGCTATCCCAAAAACCTCTTCATTGTTGCTCTCTGACATTGGTTAATTTAGTAAGAAAATAACCTGCTACATTAATGATGTTATGACTTCATAGCCTTTTTTTCCTTTCGCGTTAGGTTGAAGACGTGGAGACAAAAGAGGAGGTTGATGCACTGAAAGAGACCGATATGACAGTGGAGGTGGATCCATCGGACAAATCTGATAATATTGTTCTACGACAGCTGCTTGTGAGTGAAATCAAATATGCTAATAAAAAAAATCAAAAATTGTTGCAATTGTATAAATGAATGCCATATCTGATGTCTGTTAACAAGTTACTTATCTTCAGAGAGGACCTAGGTATTTTGATCCTCCAGATAACAGCTGGGGAAATTGCTATAACTGTGGTGAAGGTGGTCATGCAGCTGCAAATTGTACATCAGCTAAGCGAAAGAAGCCTTGTTTTGTTTGCGGGAGTTTGGAGCACAACGTGAAAGAGTGCACCAAGGTTAGGATGCTTTAATATCTTTTCATCTGGTTCTTTGTTTATTTAATGTCATCTTTTTACAAACATTATTTGACACTGTAGGTCTGTAGTAACAAATGACTCTTTTGGGGCTTGTTAGTTGTAGGCGATTAACAATGTAAATGAATTTGTATATAAGGTACCTCAGTGTGTATATGGGTTACTGGATCAAATATCTGGCAGACTGTAACTTTGTGAAGCCTAACATGCTCAGCAGCCTTTGTGGCTGATTTTTTTTGCTCAAAAATTCGATTTTGATTTAGCCTAAACTGCATGTTGTTGCCTTAGATCTATATAACAAACTGAACAATTGAAAAGCATCCTGCGCAGCAGCCGAGCTAGTTACTTTTTTTAGGTCGTGTTTGGTTCACAGATTTTGATAGAATCTGACAGAATTGGAATTAAATTTCATTTCTTTGTGTGTTTGGTTGTTGTTCAAAGATAGAGGAATGTTATTCTGTTGGAATGTAATTTTCCCTCATTTGATGGAATCTCCATTCCTTAGGGGTGGGTGAAGGAATTTTCCTTCACTTGAATCTTCTAAAAATACAGTACATTCCGTCAAATTTCATTCCTTCAAATTTCAAATCCTTTGACAGATTCCATTCCGTTTAAAAACATTCTCTGAACCAAACGCGCCCTCAAACTTTTACTCAAGATCTGGAAGTACTTTGCGCTTTAGTTTATTTTGCATTAACTGAGATCATTTTAGTTCGACTATATACTACATGCACCTCAACAGAAAGTTTTGTGGAACATATAGAGCACTTTAAACAATGCTCTTACTAGAGGCGACATAAGCAACATATTATATAGGGTGCATTGGGTTTGAGACCAAGTGTACAGGTATGCAAACAATAGATGTAAATCATGTAATAAGACATTCTGTACCTCGTCTTTAAGGATTTGGGTTATCTGATACCATAGTCCTTCCCAAACAAACCAAATGCTACCTTATATCTATGGGTGGTTCCTATATGTTGTTTTTAGTAGATTTTACTAAAATTGTATACAATCTTCTATCTTTGGCAGGGGAAAGACTGCTTCATCTGCAAGAAGACTGGACATCGTGCTAAGGATTGCCCAGAGAAATCCAATTGGAGATCTCAAAACACTAAAATATGTTTGAAATGTGGTAATTCAGGGCATGAAATGTTCTCATGCAAGAATGAGTATTCTCCGGATGACCTCAAGGTTAGTATAGTCTCATATATTTTTCGCTTTTCATCCATCTACATTGTGTTTTCTGTGAATTTCATTATAGTTAACTTGATGAATGTTTCTTTATACTTTAAAGTTTAAACATAGATGTTTTCCTACATAGATAGAGCAACTCTTGACACTCTTATGGCCTTTATCAGGAAATACAATGTTATGTATGCAAGTGCTTTGGCCATCTTTGTTGTGTAGACTATGGTGATGAAGGTCCACAAGAAGTTTCCTGTTACAGATGTGGTCAGTTGGGCCATTCTGGTTGGGTATGTTCTCAAGAGCCTTAGTAATCTTATGTATTCCATTTATCTGCTTATTCATTTTTAGATATACGTGTTAAGGTTTTGTATATTATATTATGTCCAGAGATGTGATACCATGATGCATCAGATACGTATAGGGATGCATTGCTATTTTTCATAGTGATGTATGACCTTATATTTAATTATAGGCAAACAAATCATTCATTATGATCAAATAGTTGGACCAAAAACATTAGAAAGTACAATCCAGAGTCTTGTTTTAAAATTAGTTGCTCATGAACGAGTTTTAGGGCTTCAACTTTCAAGGACTTGACACAAAGTTAAGCCCTAGTTTAATCTATATATAGTTTTGAAAATGGAAAAGAGAATGACTCCTATTATTTATCTAAACAATGTAAAAGAATTAACAAGGTGCATGGTGAGCATAAGAGTCTTAGTTGGATGTGCTCAATTCCTAGTTATGTATTACACAGTTTTTGTTGGCCTTGTTTCTTTTTTTTACTTTTTTTTAGAACAGCATTGTTTCTTTTTCACTTAATAGACTTAATAATTAAGAACTTAATATATTCAGTCAAATTTCATGTTTCTTTTCAACTTAATAAACAAAAATAACCGTCAATTATCTAGTTTCTACTTAATACATACAGACATTATACATACATTTAGTCACTTAATACGCTCAACAATTAATGGTTAAAAAAAGATACGGGCAGTATAGATATTGGTAAGATTGTTTAGTCAATCTGTTCATCAAGCGCTTTTACATGCTTTATTTAGTCTTTCATGTGTTTTTTTTCAAGGAATGTGCAAGCCTGTATGCAGAAACAAGCCAAGCAACCAACGCTGAGACACCTAGCTCTTGCTACAAGTGTGGTGAGGGAGGCCATATAGCACGTAAATGCACTAGTTTTGCTAAGGTAACTGGCTTTCAACTGGTTGTGATAGTGTACAAAATAGGTATATATTTCCAAATAGATTATAAATTACTCGTCTTAAAGATAATCATATTCTCTTTTTTTTTTTATCTTGTTGATCTCATTTTGTCATCCAGTTTTTTTACGTTTATTATGCTTGCATGACCTACTGAAGATTAAAAAAAAAAGAACATAATCATTGTCGACCCATATGTAGGGAAGTGGGTTGAGGTTGTCATGTCCTCTATTTCGTGTCGTTGCAACAGTTTTTAACTTGGCCTAACTTACCATATATATTGTTTTACTCATTTTGACCATCAAATATAACATAACTCTCTTAAGTTGGTCTACTCTGTTATTTCTAATCCTTGCAACGATCTTAAAGAGGGTTGTTTCTTTAATATTTCAGAAGGAAAAGAGGAAAAGAGAATACCCGAGCCCTGGGAAGAAGAATACGTATGGAAATCATATAGGAGTGAGGTCTGTGCCTCCTGATTTTGGTAAAACTCGTAAAAGGAATAAAACACAATATGGACAAGCAAGTCCGTCTCAACCAAAACCAAGGGGTAGAGGTGGTTGGATAACTGAAGATCCTGGTGACTATAGTAACAACCATGATTGGGGATCACCTAAAACGCCATCTAGGTATAGATCTAATGATAGATTCCATGGCGATAATGGTTATAGATCCAATGATAGATACCATGGTGGTAATGGTTATAAATCTAATGATGGATTTCATGGTGGCAGTGTTTATAAATTTAATGATGGATTTCATGTTGGTAATGCTTACAAACCTTATGATAAATACCATGGTGGTATTAGTTATAATCCCGGCTACCATAGCAATGGGAGAAGGTTTGACTATGATTATGTAGTAGGTTCTAGTGGATACCAACAACCGTTTTCAGCATCCAGATATGGAAACTCAAGTAGTTACGTAAAAAGAGAGAATGGTTGGTAGGACTGGTTATGTACGTACACCTTTGCAAATCAGCATCTGTTGGTGTACTTTTAGCAACAATGTTGTGTTAGTTTTTAGTTTACATTGATATAATTTTTGCAGGTATTCGTTTAGATACTCAAAAAGTGCAAAATCCTTATATTTTATGTGTAGTTCTGGGAAAAGATTCAATTATATGGAAGCCCTTACGGTATGCACAATCCTGGAGGGTTTCTAATCAGCTTTAGATGACTTTCTTTTCATGTTATCAATTGCTCGTATTTTACCTTTAATTTTATCGCGGCAGAAAAATGTTGAACTTTGTTATTGTCGAAGTGAGCGGTAAAACTTACCCGGGTTTTGGGTCCGGATACCGTCTTTGACGGTGTATAGGAGAGGTTGAAATGTAGACCGTCTTACCCATACCAAAGGTAGAGAGGTTGTTTTCATGTTCTACCAAAAATAAAAAAGGACCTGTTGGGCATGAAGATCGACCCCATGACCCCTGTCTCCGAAGGCAAGGGCTTCAACCCGAAGGGAGTTTATTCTTAAAATTATGATTTTTTACACAGAATTTGAACATGAAATTATTGTACCACCCTCAATTTTGTATACTTATTTTTTTCATGTAATACTGAAAGTCAACATGATCTTCTGTTTTCTTTTTGGTTTCTCCGAACTCTCACCATAGCCTTTTACATATTTACTATTTAAAGATAAAGGTCTAAAATATATATTGCATTGTAGGAGGTGCCTTGTGTAGTTCGTCCCCCGTTCATCCTTGGTGTTTTTGTCATCCAAGGACAAGTGAACATCGTTGGGTTCGACTTATCCTTGGACTCCTTGTGTCACTTGTTCTAATAGGGACGAGTTGTAAAAGATTGTGAGTGTAAAATTAAATAAAAGGTGGGTTCAAGAATAGTCCTTAGGGTTGGTTCAGGAAAATTAGTCATTCGATAGTGATTTGCTGATGTGATGTTGATTAAGACTAATCTTTTAGGGACTAGTCTACCCCTTAGCATCTAAAGGATCAACATGATAGAAAATAGGTATAATAATGTGGTATGACCTCTTCCTTTATTCTATAATCGACACAAGTTCATCAAGACACTACATCGAATTTGCATAGTTTTTTGACAATACAAAGATTGAAGTCTTGGATTTTGCGGTTACCTTTTTTGGGTTTTTGATTCGGGTCTTGCGGATTGTTGGTGTTTATGAATGTTTTAATACCTATGGTTACCATTTACCAAGGCTTCATGGAGATGATCCGTGTAAGTGTCTTAACTTTTAAAGCTTATGAAATCATCAAATTTGGCGTTGTGATGGTAATGATGTGTGGAACTGATTGTATTAGAGGATGATAAAGAAGAAATTGCCATGAGATTTTCAAATTTTCAAAGGATTAGGGATATTTAATTTAGGGGTGGGTGGGGTGTAATCTTACAATTATTTGTGGATGAGTGAATACTTGGTAACAATCACAGAAATGACTGATGGGGGAGATGTGCGTCAAGGGAGAAATTGGGTTTAAGGGTAAATTTTTTCTGAACATTCGGTCAGTACACGACATCATGGAAACTTCACCGTATAATGGTGAAACCTTATATGTACCCTAGACAATGAGATGTTAATTATATGTCGTTACAAGTATTCGGAGGAAAAAACCCCAAGGGATTCGTTATAGTCCCTCCCGTGATACTCTAACCGCCCCATGATACTCCGAATTTCTCCACCCCTGGAGCGAACTTTTAATAATACTAGAGTGCAATCCCGTGCGTTGCAGCGGCTAGTGTGACTATCTTAGCAAAAGATAGTTACGACATACATAAACAAATACACTTAGTTCATGACAAAATTCGGGCTAAATTGGTTGAACAATTTATATATAGATAGTTTACGTCATTAGAATTAACACATGAGTGCATAGTCAAATACCACCAATATTTTTTCACCTTCAACACCAGTCTTTTTTATTTTTTTCAGCACATAATCTTAACCCTACAAAAATATTAGTCATCATCTTTTACCAATTATTGCGTTAATCCATCAAATTTATAAAAAACTTTTAAGCATTTAGAAAAGTTAAGCTTCAATAGGAGTGATTTCATGGAAAATTCAGTACTTCGTGTCTACCAACTCTTTAACATCGGTAGTACTTACATATTCGATTATGACTATGTAAGTGACCTGACTCCAGCTTC
>JANDBE010000045.1:10127015-10140633 GCA_024320915.1 Erigeron philadelphicus | reverse complement strand
ATGTTGACTATAGGCCGTTACAAGTATTCGGAGGAAAAAACCCCAAGACTTGTCATTCCTAAGGATCGAACTCAAGACCTTGAGTAAAACCTGGGAGTGCCTCTGACCAGTTGGACTAGTAATCATTGGCATTGGCGGAATTATGTTAATAAAAATATTAAAAGCCCGAAGATAATAACCTCATTAGTCATTATTAATGAAGAAAATGATGGAAAAATACATGATGGAAAAGAGATTAAAATTGACGATTAGTAACTCCCTCACATTAATGTTAAAAAAAATAACTCCCTCACATTCATTAAAAAGGTATAAATAATAATAGCTCAAAAAATCTATATTCAATTAAACCATAAGAAAATGAAAAGGTGGAATTATGTTAAAAAAAAATAGTAAAAGCCGAAGATAATAACCTCATTAGAATTAAGGTAATGGGAATTAATATTACCCTTATTAATAAAATCCTTAATTACTAATATTATCCTCATTAATGAAATCTTTAGTTACTATCATAAAAAGAAGGGCTATTCACCTTAAGACCATCAACTTTATATGTTTATAAATATTTTTTTTTTATTTTCGATATGTATATGTAGAGAAAAAAAATATAAATATTAATTATCTTATAGAAAGCTAATTACACCATTGAACTATCTTATATTCTTATTATCCAATGTCATCTTCTAAACCTTTAGTATAGGTTCAAATCCTATTGGACGCAATTTTTTCCAGAAATTTTTTTAGGTTTCGATATCAAAAAAGCAATTTAAATGATTTGCATCCGAAACGTTTCGAATATCCTTTTTGTATTGAAAAATTATTGAAAAAAAAAGGTAGGTTTATAAAATTGAGTCAACCTAGAAAGGAATAAAGACCCCTGAATCGGGTTTGAGGGTAATTAGGTTTATGAAATTGAGCCACCAAAATACCTGGGAACAATGAAAAAACAAAAAAAGATATCTCGGTAACGAAAACTATAGGGGGCTGTATTGGCGAGATCCAACGGTGCATTCTCTTAATGGATCTCGTCTTGTTCCTCAATCTTCGAAGAATGCGGCGTTGTATTATTGTAAGTTCCCTGTTCCAAACATTGTCAAATTAGAAAGGCATAAAGATGTGAAGATATACTTGTAATTTTACTTTATATTTCCTTGAATGCATAAAGAAGAATTTTCCGTGAAAAAATCACCATCCATATTTGAAGAGAATTGTTATTAGTATCAAACTATTTGATTATTTTATCATATTTGTGCAGTTTATATTTGTACAGTCTGTAATAATACTTGTACATTATGATAAGAAAATTAAAAAGAGTGATACAAATATCATCCCCTATATTTGAAGGGCAATATTATTATTTACATCGATAAATTTACTATAACCGTACAATATTGGTTTGTACTAAAATTTGAAAGTTATAATACATCCATAAAAAATAATGATATGAATATCACATCTCATTTTCGAAACCCTAAATAAAGAGTACAATAAAACTGAGATCTAGTTTAGCTGTTTCATACTTAACTCATTTTTGTGCGTTTTCCATTTTTCAATAATTAGAGATATACGTACAAACTCGTATAAAATATAAATAAACCTACATGATGTATTTATCTATTATTCATTACTTAAGGTATCGTTTTAAATATCAACAATGTTTACTAATTCACTGAAATATACATGCAACAACCATTTTAAAAAATTGCCAGGCACCACCAATCTTAAAGATTTACTATAGTGTGCATCGTTTTATGTTTTGCTAGATGAAATACCATTTCATGGTTTCTTTCCATAAGAGAGTACCAACTATGACATGATTAAAACCCTATGACCAATTTGAGCAGACATACTAGCATTCTTTTTGGAAGTAATAACCTATTAGGAAGAAAAAACATGGATTAGAAGTTATGGTCTAATGTGAATACAGATGAACCAAATGGACAAGGTTAGGTAATACCTTTCTGAAAGGGCTCATGGGAATATAACCCCTTCAAGGAATGATAGAGATGTATAATAATTAAGCAAATTTGTGACTTGTAAGTTTCATTTAATTTAAGTATATATATGAGAATAGGTAAAGAGGTACACTACATACATACCAACCTGCTTTTCTCCAAAAAGGCTGAATTTGACATGTTTTGATTAGACTTGAATTGAATACTTGTCCTTCGTATATAGAAGATTGCCTTGTTAAGTATAAATTATCACATGAGGATAATATTAGAAGTCCTTTGGTACCTCGATAAATAAAGTAATAATCTTAGTGGTTCATACTTATGGATCAAAAATTGGGGTTGAGATTTTGATTTTGATAGTTATAACGAAAGCTTGGGATAGTTATAATCTTTGGTGTAATAGAGTAGTAATAAGTTTGCCATTCAAAAAATGAGAGTGATACATGTGACACACTCTTTTATACATCTACCATACTATGTAATATTGATTTGTACAATATGTTTAACAAATTGTACATAATGATAGATAAAAAAAAAAGTGTTACATATATCATTATCCTTCAAAAAATAACCAAAGATTATTACTAATTTACTATTACTACATAGTATAAATCATAGTATCAAATTTAAATTTTGGTTTATGAAAAGCACTTGAGAGTTAAGTCATGAAACCTGATTCCATGTGACTGAGGGGGTACAAGACTACGAGGATCATAACATGCGATAGATATTTAGTATTTGCATTACTTTTTAGATCATCGGATTCTCCTAGAAATCAAGTAGCATTTGTTCTTGAGGGAAAAAAAATATTTTTATGATTGACTAGATACTGATAGAGGCCCGTGAAGATACTTTTATCATACAAAAGGCGTACACTGCACCCAAATTTGTACAGAGTACTGGGGTTAATCATTAATGTGATTTGGTTTGAGATGTGCCGGAGTGGGTCACCAGAAAAATCACTTTAAAAAAAAGCACGTTTGGCTTCATATCTTAGAACTTTTACTTAATGAAGGACCCACGGGGAAGCTGGTACATTTGTATCATAGGTTTTGATAAATCTACCACACATGTGTTTTAGTTACTTGTACAATGTGTTCAAAAAGTTATACTGTGTAATAGATTTATCAAAATCAATGGTACGAATATCATTTCCCTTTTGTAATTTTTAGTCCCAAGAAATTATTTAATGTAACTGCTATTGGGAGAGACAAGATGTAAACATTTTAGACATCTACAAATTCTATAAAATGCAATGCAAAATGTATATACAATAGTGATTTATTGATTTAACACAGCAATTATACTATTTTTTTGTAAGAACAGACAGCAATTATACTATTTACATTCCAATAACTGATAACCTGCTTGCTTCATACATCCTAAAGTAGATGCATCAACCAAAACATACTTATGGTACATCAAGTCATCAAATATTTAGCATTATATAAAAACATTTCTCGTAAGGTAGATGTTAATACATACAGGATCAACTAATCTGTTTTCCACTCGAAGGGGGGTCAATGTAAAATTCTTCCAATTACAATGTTACACATTATTCAACAATGTTTAGTGAAAATATATGACAATCAGTCTTTTAACATCACAAAGCAGTGGAAATTGAACCTATCAAGGTACTAAATGCAAAGGATCCAAGGTCCAGCGCCATGAAAATGAGTCACAAATCCTAGACTCACCTCTTAAACCACAACATTTAACGGAATAAGTACCTCACAAGGGGGTTCACCAAATAGTAATTTCAAATTGAAACAAGACAGAAGTATTTAACGGTTTGCTGACCCTTTGCAGATTTCAGAGATGTCATCCCATTTGTCAGACTCATTGTGTCCATCGAATGGTGAACAAGAATTGTGCTTGGAATCGCTGCAAAAATCATTTCCAAGAAGTGCACGAATTGGGTCGCTAACCTCATAATGATCTTTGTTCCGGTCAGCGTCTGAAGTTGAACCAAACCAGTTTGAGCCAAGCAGAAAATCTGGTCTTAAATACTCTATGTGGTTTGGTTTTTGATCTTCCCTGTCTGATTCCTTAACACCAGATTCTTCTGCTTCTTGCTTAACTTCACATGGAAAAAAAACACACAAAAGAAATCTCATCAAAAGAACCATTGCTATGCAAAACTAGCACTGTAAGATTTCATTGTGTACGTATCCAAATGAAAATTTCTAGCTAATATATGTCATAAATTTTCATTTGCCAAATTATAATGTGGGCAATTTTAACCGATTTACTTATCCAGTCAACTTGGGTTATCTTTAATTCTGATGGATCACACAAGTATATATTGAGCTCAAACTGAAAGAGGTTAGATACGTAGAACTGGTCAAAAGTCGACCAAAATGTATTTTTAATGCAAAAAAACTCCTAACATAATTTATATTAAAAAAATAAACAGGTTTATCAAACTAATAGGTTTTTGTAATCAGAGCTTGCAAACCAGTTAATAATACAAAAATCAGAACATCAGGAAAAAAAAAGTGTCCCGGCACAATCCTACCAGCCCAGCCCGCACCCTCACCACACAAAAAGAAACATTTCAATTTGTGAGTTCTTATAAGAAGTCCTTTTTTGTTGAATTTTTATAACAAATCTTACAGCTCTTCCACATGAAAGTTGAGATGAGACAATACCAATTAAAAATTAACAAGTTGAATGTGCCTATGACAAACCATACTGAACAGCAGAACTTTATACCTTTTTTACTCTAAACAATTAAAAGAGAAGATATACTAAACTTATCACCTGAAATGGTCTCAATAGACTGATGCTCATCCAGTGAGCTTCCACTTCTATGAGGAGTATATTCGCTAAACACAGAAGCAGCAGAATGACCCAAGGGAGACATGGGGTCACCATACACTTCCCAGTCGTCATCTTGTTGCATATTCTGAGACTGAGACTGAGATGAACTGTTGGTAATGTCACGAGGCGCAAGTGAAGCATTTGAATTATTATTACTCTTTGACATTTTCAAATTTTGGGATTGTAAGAGCACTGCTTCTAATAACCCACTGTCCCTGTTTGAGGGAGAATCTGACTTCGTTTGACCAATCAAAGTTGACTGAAATATCGTATCCACAGATTCAAGGGAAGGCAGTGGTGAAGAAGGTGCATTACAGCTACCCATTTGGGTTGAAGGGAGCTCCAGCTTCTGGGCCCATGAAATGGGCTCAGAAGAAGAAGTGTTGCCATTAAAAAAGGCATGGCTGCCAGAAAATAAGCATGAAGATGATGATGGGATGTTCCCATTACAGTTTTCATTATATGAAGAAATCTCAAAAGATTGATTGACTGTCTGGAAAAGATCATCGAGACCACCATCTCCACAATCACGAACACCATATGCATCAGATCTCCTGATCCGTTTAGAAGGATGCAGCACCGGGAACAGAAAATTGCTATGACGTGTTGATACAGGCCGGCGTGGAAGAAAACTGCCTCCAGGAATATCAAGAAAATTGCCTCCAGGTATATCAAGCATGCCTGGTGCATATAACTCATGCTTTAATTCCAAATTCTTGAACTCAACAGCAGGAATGTGGAATGTGTCAGTTGTCAAAATTTCAGAATTTGACGCATCTCCGTTTGTGAATGTGACCATGTTTTGGGTATGTGTACCATCATTTAGTGTTTGCATACAAATGTCAGGTGGGTAAATCGGTAATCCAGCACGCTGTCTTCTTTTGGTTCTAGTGTTCCAAAAATTCTTGATTTCGTTATCTGTACGTCCGGGTAACTGAAAAGAAAAGACACGATTTCAATAAACAAAGTGATGAAGAAAAACAATAATCATTTTAAACTCATCTCAATCTCAAAAACCTAACATGTAAGTGCAAACTTCACTAATCAATTTGAACTTATTCCATAGCCCAGGTAAATATTTTACCCTGACGTTTTAGATTAACATTGGTAACTACTGAAAAACACACTCAATGTATTACATAATAACCCAAGCTGACAACAAACGGAGAAATATGAAAAGCAAAAGGTTCATTCAGATGAATGAAATGGAATAACCAGCAGAATGTAAAGGGTCACTGAACTTGCTTGGTTGGCATGTGGGAATGAAAAGAACAATATAAAGATATGCATCATTATATTTACTATTTTATCGTTCCCTTCCTCATAATAGCAATATCTTAATTGCTAAATAAAATTTACTGCTATCTTCAATAGCAATAATAGTAACATCTACATCGATTTCAGGATATATGTAAATGTAAACATAACATATACTCTTAGTTGGTTAATAATAATAATAATAAGCAAATTAGAAGAAAAAAAATTAAGCAAATCTCAAGTAAAACTATAATAAAGATAAACAAAGGAAATCACAGGTAAAACTATAATAAAGATAATTAAAGTAAATATAGTTTCTTCCTTGAGCAATGACCCGTTCCATTCACAAGGTAAGTTAAAGCAGTTTCTTCATTATGTCATGATTCCCCATTCCATCCCCCCTTCCATTACTACATACCAAGGAATACCAAAGAGATACTTCGACAAAGTCAATCCACAATAAAAGATTAAATATTCAACAAGAATTCACATACAACAGAAAATCCTTACATTTAATAAAAACATGCACTTAAATGACTAATAAAGACAACTTTCACGTGAACTTAACGAAATCTAAGAAAATCTGCATATCTTAATGACTTAAAGAAAAGTAATGTGAGCAGTATCATCATTCAACAAGATAGAATGTTGAATCAGCAAACTGACTTCCTAAAAGGAAGTGGCCTAAAAAAAAGTTGGAGCATTAATCCGAGATCTAGTTCCGCTTGAACTCGAAAAACCAATTATAAACAAATAACTTTGAAATTGAACTGAATATTCTCATGATATACCAGTTAATTTGATGACCACCCAGCAGTTAGAAAAAAGGTAAAAATGCAGGAATGGAAACATCACACTTCTGTTTTATTCACATTCCTTCTATTAATATAAAATTAACAAAAATCCACTTTCCAAATTCATCCATTTATAGCAATCAGTAAGTTAAGAACATAACCAATGCCGTGGAACCCGTTGTGCTGAAGTGGAACCAACATGAGTTAATATTCGAGTAATCTTGGAATGATTGTTGAATAACTAGATAGAGCATTCATAGCAACTGTTTAGGTGTTGAAACTTGTCACAATCAAGCTGATCAGAAGTGATTTTGCAAACAGGTCACTGTCAAGAACAGATGAAACAAAACGACTACTTTATGTCATCTTGAATAGCACAATCAAGTTTCTGAAATGACAATTCTCCCCTCAAAGTTGCCAAATCAATAAATGACAGGTTAATTGGTAGCATCCTAGCAGGTTGCCATAAATTTGAAAATGGATTGCCAAAATGATTAGTTTGTTATGAATAGGAGCTAAAAAACCCACTTGGCCCAATTTTAACATTACAAAATAGTCTACTGAACTCTCTTAGAAATTTGTCATATAATGGTTCATTTTCAAATGGTTTTTACAGATTTTACTTCAAAAAATGATTTACAACAATCATAAGCAAAAATAACTTAGGACATGTTTAAAAAGAAGTTCTTACTAAATGCTAGTTTTATCTATGGGAGCATTCCCCATATATGTGTAGTGATCTTTTACAACAAAATGTAACTATTGAACATCCGACAAATTTACCTTCATTAAAATATGGTAATGCAGTAAGTCACAGTCCTCTAACTACTCAACCATGAGTTAAAGCAATTCAACTATCTTCAAATGCAATGAAAATATAATTAGCCAAAAAAGATGAAACTATCACCAAGAAACTAGATGTATAAATGCCAAAGTCAAATGGTCAAATGCATGACTTTGGTCAAATGCACGTCTAATATGTACAAAGTATTCAACTTTCTAGATAATTAACAAATAAATACACGCAGAATTATGGTTTACAATCCCAAAAGACAACACAATAAAGTAATCCGTACATACTGTATTTTTTCTATCAACAGTATACCTCTAATGAACAGCAGTTGTAGTATACATTTGTTATTATGCAAGGTTAATTCTGACCAGAAAGTTTGTACTCATGCACCATCTGTTTGCCAATAACATTGACTTGTCTTCATAAAATAACTCCCAGTTGTACAAAGGGGGAGAAATTAACACTAAAGGTAAAATTTTGCAATGATTTGGACTCATGGCACAGATCAAAATGACCATAGAGTTCGGGAATAAACGTAAACAAAGAATAAGAAGTCAGAGTTTCCACTATTAGTGTTATTCTCTCATTCTCGTGAAAAGAAACTCTCAGTTGTACAAAGGGGGAGAAATGAAAAAGGATAATCAAAACCAATGTTTCATTTTCATATGAGTTAAAAAGTCAAAAATGAAAAGGATTAACAATATGTTGTTAACAAGTCAAAATTATAATCTAAAGCTAAGTTGAAAATATAAAAGAAAGTAAGTCTATAAAATAACAATGCTGTCCCCATGCGAGTAAAGTAAGGTACTGATATCATACTCATACTCTTAAATATTGTTCCAATGTAAGCAAATTAGTGACCAGCTATGGCTGAACCAGTAAATGTTCATATGTGGCTCTAATTTATATTACACGGCCTTTAAAAATATTAATACATAACCAACACAGTATATGTGTGTGTGTGTATTATCTTGGAACAGTTTATAGAAGTACTCGTATGATATTGGAACAGTTTTTAAGGGTATGCATATGACTTTGGAACATAAGCTTTCTATGCCAAATTATATCTTTGTCAGAAACAGTATAATTTAACCGCGATATAAGTATAGCAATTACTCATGTTAGCACATAACTCGAGAGTACACGTATGATAATATGATATTAGTCGCCAATACATGACACGAACCAGTTTCAAGATAACTTAATAAAGAAGATTGGCAAACGCAATCAAGGTTGTAAATAACGTTCGGCGGTCCACCACCTTTAAGGTTAAATCTCATTTCGCGGAGTTATAACGGTGTTATAACGAAGACTATAAAATATAAAGGGATTAATTTAAAAAATACATATATTAGCAATTTCCTAACAAAATTAGTCAAAAGTGATGACTTTTGACTGTTAAATCCATTATTTGACCGTTAAATCCCGTTATTTAACCGTTAAATCTCGTTATTTGACCGTTAAGATCCGTTAAATCTGTCATTTGACCTTTATTGACTCAGACCTTTACATGTACATCACAACCCCTTTACGTGATGGTGGACCTCTGTTACCAACGGCCATTAAGGCCGTTATTTACACCACTACGCAATAAGAGATGAATGTGGCTAGAACGTAAGATGAAGATAATGCAGGTTGCTAGTTGCTAGACAATTTTAGCAAGATCCATGTGCTAACTAGATAGGATACAGTAGTACTTGCCATAACAAGAAGTTCATGTACAACTACACATGCATACCTTGCTACATAGTCAAGTGTGAAAGCTCAAACCAACAAGGGAACTGAATGTTTTGTTTTACAAGGGAATGAAAGTTGGTACTACGCAAATGCTTTAATCAATTCCTGGCCCAAGATGCGATTTGAATCTACCAAAACTTCTGAAGCCATTTGGGAACTTGGTATAGAAAAGGAAAAATATGAATCTTAAGACACACAGATGCTCATTCAAAAAATACTTGTAGTCATGTTTAGTATGCAGCTACTCTGGTTATAAGTTATAACAGCTAAAGAAGGCCAACTAATACAGAGAAGTTGCAACAATTTGCACACAGAGTCACAGACTGCAACATATATATAGTAGAATCAGAGATATCTTAAAGGAAAACACGCGCTCACCTCAACAGCCATGCGGGCCCATTTATTCCCCATCTTAGCATGGAGTTCAATGATGCGGCGTTCCTCCTCTGGTGTAAATGCACCTTTTTTAAGATCGGGTCTTAAGTGATTTGCCCACCGTAATCGACAGCTTTTACCACAACGAGAAAGCCCAGAATGCTTCTGAACAGCATTCCAGTTCCCTTCTCCATGCTTGTTCACATAATCCACCAAAATTGCATCTTCGGCAGAAGTCCATGGACCTTTTTTCAGGGTGCCACTTCCAACCATGTTTCTTTCATTGCTAACTTCATCAATCGATGGTGAACTGATGCAATCTTTGGACATTATTCTCTCCTCGCTTTCACTTGTCATGTTGCTCATCTTTACAGCACAAAATATACATATCCATCAGCAAAAACACACCAGAACGCAAAAGAATACTATGAAACATATAACGTTCTTTCTGAAGAAATTAAATTCTGACATATCATGACCGGATAACTATCAATGCGACGTTATACAAACAAAAGTATACCTAAATGCATAATTATAATTACAATTAAATATCCACCTATAATTAAGAAATTCAAGATAGTACTTAGTGAATTCTACTATTGAACAAAGAAAATTGATGTTACGGTACATTAATATAACACTACTGATCATTTGACCTGACAGGTAAATAGTCATAAGCAAAAGTAAATATTTGAAACTCAAAACAGAAAACAATCACTGAGAATTAAAGCCACATAATTAAACATATTTATTTTATTTTCGATTAGATTACATTTAAACAGAGCACGAATTACACATGCCAATAATTAAATTTATTTATTTATTTTCGATTAGATTTACTTAACATTTCATTTTACAAAGAGACAAAAAAATAAAAAAAAATAATCTACAATTAGAAATGAACCTAACATATAAAGCCTCACGCAAACACTTATTACAATCATATCAAGAAAAAATTCATCAAACTTGACCTTTCATAAATTTATTCAACATATATAAATACAGAAATAAATTAATTATAATATATCTATATATATATCTGAAGGAAGAAGAGATGATACCTGAAGCTATAATTCGCTGAAGAAATATCAATTCACCATCATTTTATCAACGTTTTTATTAAAAAAAAATCTTATACAAAAAAAACCTAATCTAAACTAAATTCAATAAAAAAAAATTTTTTGGAAGAAATATATATATATAAAAAAAAAAGGACAGAAAGTATAAAAATGAATTCAGAATCAGCTAAAAACCTAAATTATGAAAAGCTGATTACTTAATTCAAATCAACTGAGTAATAGCTAAGTAAAAATGAATCTATCTATATCTATATATAAATGATATATGTATTTATTACGTACTAAAACTAGATCTAAATGAACTCAAAAAAAAGGAAAAAGTGAAGTGAAGTGATTAATGCTATGAAGAAAATGAATTGATTTTGTGTATGGATGCTAGCCGTGATCAGTAAAGAAAATTACGGATGATCCAATCATAGAATTATTATTTTATTTTGTGTTCTTAGGTACTCAAGATTTGCTATTTAATTGTTATATTATATGTAGATATAAATAGATAGATAGATATGTCATATACATAAGTTATAATTGGCTTATTATTATTATTTTAATTTATTTTTTTATTATTATTATTATGTAAATATAAAGATAATGAATTGAATCGATGAAACATTTTGAAGTTGAGATATATAGAGAAAGAGAGGCGTAAAGGAATGTGACAAGAAGAAGAAGAAGAAAGCAGCAGCGATGTGTTTATGTTTGAGTGTATGTGTATTTGTGTGTGAGAGAGAAATATAAAAATAATTTTTTAAAAAATAGAAAGCAATGTGAATGTGAATTGGTAAAATATTTTAATTTATTTTTTAAATTAAAAGGTGAGAAAAAGGAGGAGATATATGAGGAAGGGACCTGTCAATAGGGTACTTTATCAGGGTACTTTTGCAAACCATTGTTTTCTTAACTCTCACTTTCTTTATTAATTCTTCCTTTTGTACTTTACTTAAACATATACTATATATTACTACTACTACTAAACTAATTATTATTTTTATCATAAGACAAGGTCATATTTCAACTCTGGTTGGTGCCTGGTGGAGTGCAGGTACCTGCTATAGTAGGGCTTTGACATTTTTATGTTTTAATTAGCAACTGAAAACTGTGAGTGATAGTTACATTTTCTAAAATTTTAAGATGTCCAAATTTAAATAAATAAAAAATTGAAAGAAAAAAAATATGAATTTCGTCGTTCAATTCTAATGGTTTATGGTACCGCATAATGAAGATAGACACTAACTAATGGTTAACGGATCCACTCCGAACACACTCAGGTTTTATCGTAGTTGATTTTTTGGTTGCGAGCTTTCTTTGAAGTGAAGATGAAGAGTTTTGGCCACCTAACTCAATTGGTACAAGCTGGCATGAGGATGGTCCTTTCACCACTAAAGTTATTCCAAGATAATCATATCGACTTTAGGAAAAAAAAACTAGTTTGAATTTGATTGAGTGATTGGTTTGAAGTCATTTTGTGAATTTGATTGAGTAAATGTATATTTTTGTTGTTAAAAAAAAAATTAAATCTCTATAATATGAAAAGGTGAAAAATCAAAACGTACGGTTAATATATATATATATATGAGAAAGATAAAATAAGTCCAGCTTATTTTGAGTCCAAAAACTGTCCATTGATTTTCTTCCATCACCTCTAATTCCAACCACCTCCTACCACCACCATCATCTCCGACCACCACCATGATCCTCCGGCGACGACGACCATCTCCAGCGAGACTTACACATGTGTAAGTACAATTTTTTTACACATGTGTAACTTACATGGACTTTTTTGGACTCAAATTAGCTAGACTCAGTTTATCCTTACCCTGTATATATATGTATGTATGTATGTATGTATGTATGTATGTATGTATGTATGTATGAAGGTTTAGTTGTTGGTAACTACTCATAGTTGTCGGTCTTATCTTTCGTCGTCATCCAAGTGGAAGTGTCAATTGGTTGCTTGATTCTCATATATTGACGTTTGAATATAGTGCATCTATAAAACTTTATTATGATATGATCTACACGTCGAATATGGTATGTGTAAGTTCTATATGTGTGTGATCTCTTTCTTTAGAAAAGTGAAAGCAATATGATAATAAATAACACAACTAGAAAGAAGCTAGCTTTTACAATATACAATTACAAGTTCTAGATAAACAACTAACTACAATGTCTAGAATCATCCCAAAACTTTAACCACAATGAATACAAAAAGGTTAGAAAAACTAGTGTCAATGATGGATACCGAAGACACAAAAAAAGACCTCATGAATGAACGCCCGAGCCACCGACTTCGTGATGTTTTTGATGCATTCTCATATAAGCTTCGGGGATTCGGTAAACAAGAGGACCACATACTATCATGAAAACCAAAACATATCCAGCTACCCATAAGGAATGAGGTCTCGCACCCGTTCAACCAATTGAACTTGGATTTTCTATCTCGACTCAATCATAATATACAAGCACGATACAATGGAGTTAAACATGTCCTGGCTCCTTTCTATAACATCATTGTAAATGACATTGTTTCTAATTTTTTCGCAAATGTCACCACCAAATAAATAAGATTGCCTAATGTAACACCCCAACTAACGCGGAACAATGAGATGTACAGAAAGTCGAGTATTCAAGACAAAGGATTATAAATAACATTCACCATAGCTTTATTTGATAAAAAGAATTTACAAATGTACAAGCATGTGAACCAATCCCCAAGTACAATACGTCTACCGCACTTGGATATTAAGTCCACGAAACAAATAACAAGCACATGAAATAGTATACTACAATGATCAAGGCGGATTCCAT
>JANDBE010000045.1:10110963-10126556 GCA_024320915.1 Erigeron philadelphicus | reverse complement strand
AGATTTTATTTCATATTTCATGGACAATTCATTTGATGAAAGTGATGAATTTATATTTGTGTTCTTGTGATTTCGGTTAGTGATTTTTGTGCATAGTTTTGCCTTGATTCTTATAAAATCCATACTTCTTACAATGTAACTATAAAATCCAGATTATTATTAAATATTTAACATTCAAATGAGTACAAAATCATTATTCAAAAGATCCATCTCCAATCTATATCAAAAACAACTCAAACTAGTGCAAATCTAAGCATGCATGTGATGATCTAGCACTTTTACATTAAATCCATTATTATCTCTTGCATTCATAATTATTTCTTTTTGATCAACTTTTTAAATAGGCAAGCATGTGTAGATCTATGTGTTTTTAGTTCAAGAAATCAAGAATTTGTAAGGTAAGATTCAAGAGAGTTCAAGCTAACAACCTTTGAAGATCAAAACAAGAAGATCAAGAGTGTTGTTGGGTCTTGTTATTGGTGGCTGTTCCTGGGCTCTTTGACGGATGTAACAAGCTTCAAGAGAAGACTGGGTTGTTACACCTAAGGTCCATGACGAGTTTTCACCGTTTTATCTAAGTTGTTGCACCAATTCAAATGCATTCAGATGGAAGACTGGGTATGGCAAAAATCAACCAAGAACAAATATATTTTCGGATGTCAACATTAACTTTGCATTTGTCGAAGATGTGTTTAGTGAACTCGACTACGAGTTTTCACCGTTTTATCCAAGTTGTTGCACCAATTCAAATACCTTTAGATGGAAGACAGGGTATGGCAAAATTCAACCAAGAAGAAATATATTTTCAGATGTCAACATTAACTTTGCATTTGTCAAAGATGTGTTTAGTGAACTCGACTCCATTGTGGCAAAATTGAAAATTACCGAGGTGACATAAATACCTTTTGTGAAAAGGTAAATACTAGTTGGGAGGCATTCATGACTCCATTGTGGCAAAATTGAAAATTACCGAGGTGACATCAATACCCTTTGCGAAAAGGTGAATACTAGTTGGGAGGCATTCTCTTCTAAGTCTCCAAATGAACAATTTGATCTTCTTGGGAACAAGATTGTTGCATGTCGCTTGCGTTATGTTGTTAGGCAGTCGACGTGTATCTAATGGCCTGTGCAAATCAGCAATGGAGAAATTTTTTTTCCCGTTGAGCAACCACTTCCATCGATTGACATCATCATTCAAACCCAAAGGAAGGTAAGCAACGATTTATTGTACCATGTCTTCTTCTCGAACTGTTCTAATTTCCCTCCCTTAGTTCCACTTCTATGTGTTGTTCTCCCATCGTTTGAAATATATCAATCTTTTTCTGCCTATAATTCAATAGTCGTGGAAATTGGTGAGCTCAATTTCCACATGTGAGATCAATCCAAAATTTTGTATTGTTGCCATTTCCGACCTTATGAGTGATAACATTGGCTGTTATTTCAGGGATGTCGTGAATGGTCTTTGCTACTTGCACAATAATATACCAAAATCCTTTACATTGAACACTAAGATTAGCAAAGCAATCAAATCCTGAATAGAACTTAAAACTTGTACCCAAAGACTATTCGGATAATTTAGAGCCTACAACATCACCTGCGTGATTCATAGCTTCAAGACTACTGAACTCACACCTCCATTCTCTTTCGCGGCTAAAACCGAATCCCATATAACCCAAGCAATTTGTCCTTTGTCTCTCGTCCCACCCAAAAAAAAGACGATCTAAAGAAATAATTGTAGACCTACCACCGACCGAAAGCAAGTTTACTTTCCACCTCGATAACCCTTTCTGAAATTTGGAGATGACCGGGTCCTATATGCAGACCTTACGTCAATATATACATTTGAGATTCCAAGTTGTTTAACTTGTCTATTCATATTTTTATTTTATTACCTAGTTTAGTAAGTTTACAATGTTAATTTACAAAATTTGAATGCTTAAGGTGCGCAATTGCCCCTCTTGGCCCATGTAATACCGCCCTTGTGCACTAAGAATCTAGGATAAAGAGAATTTCAAACTCATGACGTATATGTGAGAGGTGAAACAATTATACAGACCATCTTGTAATGGTTTTCAATATTTATATATTAAATTATAAAAGTATTATTAAAAATAGACTATTTAAATATATTTATTTTTCACAAATTTATATAATTTATGTGTGATATAAGTATAAGTTTGTGTTTTTTTCTATTTCTCTTAATCCCATTATATAATCTATGCCACATGCTTTTTTTAAGAATTAAATGTATTTTACTATTCTTAATTTTGCTTACTTGATTGTAATATACTCAATTAAGGTCTAATATAGTATTTTTCATGTTTTGGAAATTTAAAATAAGTTAGACTATGGTACTTGTAAGACAAACATGTGATGCACTCGAAACCGGTTACATCTTTTTAAATAAAAAAAAGTTTACACTTTTCGCAATATTTTTTTTAAGTTTTTTCGTTTTCATTCCATTCATATGTTTTCATTTTAGCGTTACTTTTCTTGATTTTGAGAAAGTTTGAAAATTCCTCGTCCCAACGTTGGAGTCAAGCCAATATCTAATAATTTTTTCATCACTTATCACACCATTTAGCACTATATTAGCCCCCGCCACCTTCACTTGACCTGAAATGACTATATAAGACTAATATCTGAACATTGACGCATCACCAGTATTAAAAGTAAATGATAGTAATAGTAATACTAGCTTTAACTTTAGATAAATCTTTTCACCAAGAACTAGTAAAATCACTTCAAGGGCGGAATACTGAAACATTACACAATTAAGTGAATTAACATTGATTATAAGTAAAATTACATTGTTGAAACATATTATTGTTTTGGAAATCATGGAATAGTCAACATACTTGAGCATTTAAACAGCAACATAACATAATCACACAACTAACACTAACTAAAAGTAACAGCATTACATTGTTGAAACACAACATGAAACTCCAAGACAGAATTCATCATGTTTGCCAAATAGAGTTATTTAGGTGTTAGTAGCCATAAAATCTTTCATCAGCTTTCAAGTACTGATCTCAACTCCATAAAATATGAACTAATGTTTTCAAGATCTTTAACCAACTTCTCTGACAAAATCCCCCTGTTCTCTCCCAACATATCACCCATTTTCTGCAAGCACTTGCTTCTTTCTTCTTGTAATTCCTCTTCTCTTTTCATCCCAATTTCCATTTCTTCCCGTAGAATCTTCATCTCTTCATCTTTCAATCCACATTCAAACAGAGATTGTTGATATTCAATTAATATGTTTTCAAATTCGTTTTGTCCAATTTCTTTCATGTTTAATACCATCTCCTTCTCATGAACATTGTTTTGAAGCTTAATTTCCATCTCCTCCATAGACATTGTGTATTTCTGAATTTCATATTCAGCTGCCTGCGTTTCTTCATCCAGCTTTTTTAACTTTCTGCTCAGTTTTTCAGATACCTTTTTCATGGTCTCGAGTTTTTCTCTTTCGTGGTTCATCTGAAGCTGCAGCTTTGTCTTTTCTTCTTCAGATCTGAGTAAATCAGTTGCTTTGCTACTTGGTTGCCATTCAACATTGTCAATGCCAAGGAGGACTGTTTCCTTTTCACGCTTCTTGTTTTCTCCCTCGATTTTTAGCTTCAAAGTTGCTATGTTGTTCTTTAACTCAACTTCAGATTGAGTAGCCTTTATCTGTGCAACTTTGGTTTCTTCCTTGATAGACAAAATGTGAGCCAACTCTTTTTTCTTTGAGTTCAAATGAGATAACGACACATGGGTCCTAGACCTGGCTTGTGCTTCTCTTTGTTCAAAGTAACTGAGAGATTTAGTAAAGTTTGACATGGAGTATCTTAGTGCTGTTAGCTTTCGTTCAAGTGTCTTTTCTCTTTCTTTTAGATCAGAAAGAAGGAAGCTTGTTGAAGTGTGATCTTTTTGTTTCACCAGAATATCATCTTTGACCTCTTGTATATTTCTTGAAAGCCAATCAATATCAATAATTCCTCTTTCAAGTGAAGTAAAGATACTGAAACTCTCAGAAGACTTTGAAAGCATTTCCTGTGCTTTATCTAACTTTTCCCGAATATTGATAATGCATTCAAGATTCCTTTTTTCATCACAAAAACTGGAATCTTTAACACACTCTGCCTCCATGGCAGTGGTAGAAGGTTCTCCTGAATCACAATATTCACTTGTTTCTGGAGTGGAGCATTGACTTTGTTCTTCCTTTACATTGACTTCTACTAGATTATATCCATCAAGTAACTCATGGGTTTCACAAGATAAACCAGAATCATCCTTCTGAATTCCATTCAGCTCATGAACTCGTCGTTTCAGCTCATCTCTTTCTTGCATTGCTATTTCATACAATCCCAGTAATTTATCGTTCTCCTCATGCATTTCCACGAGCTGATGTTCTAAATCCTCGTTTACCCGTTTCATTTCAAGTTCCTTTTCAGCAAACTCAGTTTGGTCAGCATGGCTCTTTTGACTTTCTGCATCTCTGGTAATACTCTGTTGACCATCTGCAACTGCGCGCTCATAAAGATCAATGAGTCTATTGTTGTCATCAATTAGCATCTTGAGCTTTATTCTCAACTCATCATTTTCTTTAGACAAAACAATCGCAGTTTCATGAGCTTCTGCTTCTCTTTGACTTGCGGCTGCAATAGCATCAACCATGGTTTGTAGCTCTCTTTGATCACTTAGAGTAACATTGGGCGTGGTTACTAAAGGGAACTCAAATTGCGTTTTCCCCGTGTCAACAGGAGTTACAGGGTCCTGAAACAAATGCATACACCATTAAGCAGTACACATTTAGTATTATCCTCTTATATATATGACACTTTTGTAATTAATAACACATTCTTCATAAAATGTCTGTAAAATTCCTCAATAATCTAATACTAATTAGTTGACATATCTATAATCAGATAATTAGAAGATCAGTTTAGTTTGTCCACCCAAACATACAAAACTTATGAGTGCGTTAGAAAAAATAGATTTACCTTAAGGCTAAAAAGGTCACTGTCTTTTTGCCTGTCCATTGTGAAGTCAAAATTTGGTTCCTGGGTCATCAGATACATAAATAATAAAAATAGTGAGTAGGAAAAAGAGGAACCCATGTACACAGATAACATTAAGAAAGAACATAACAAAGAATGACACTCTTAATGGCTTAAATTATACCTTAATATGCGCAGGCTCTGTTTCATGCATAAGTTTCCAGTCAAGTGCTTCCAGCAACTGTGCATATATGCAACAACATTAAACACAAGTATGAAATAACAAAATAGAAACACAAATTATCTAAATTATAATGGCAAAGCATAATGGACCTTATTCTCAAGTATCATGATCTGTTCATTCATTCTTTCTCGCTCCCCTTCCTCATAGAATGATTTTAACCTATATTTTATAACATTGACTTATGAGAAACAGTGATTCAAACAAATATTTACTATTAAAAAATAAAAAGCAGAAATTAATTGGCAACAATGAAGCCACATGCCTCCGGATCTCTTCGCGTAGTCTCAAGTTTTCCATTGCAAATCTGGTAGCATCTTGGTTCCTGTCAGCTTGGGATCGTAAGACATCAAGCTCCTTTAAATGTTCTTCTTTTTCTTTTAGCAAGTGTGTCTCTGCAGATATCTTAGCAGATGCAACGCCCTCAAGCCTCTTTATCGCAGCTTCACGAAACCTTAATCTCATTTTCAGACCTTGTATCTCATCTTCTCTTTGTTTTGCCTACCCTTCCGCAACATAAATGATTAGATTTCTAACAAGAGCTGCCTATACGGTTGGGTTGAGTAACAAACCAAAATGGATTAAAATAAGCTATATTTTTCAGGGTGGGATAGAGGATTAGAGGATTTGGTCTACCCACATTCCATTTTGTCCACTTTTTAAGTTTTTAATTAGTAAGTATTGTGTTGAGCAAGATTACAATAAGACATTATTACAGCATTAAACTATATGTTGTAACTATAGCAATTTGTGAGATTGAATTCATTAACCATTCACCTTGTATAAACTCCAATTTGTTTAACCATATGTCCCGTGTAAGATAAAGCATTAGTCAGACCACCTCATTTATAAGCAAACAAGTTAAAATTCTCACCACGACCCTCAATCAGATTCGTGTAGGTACATACCAGTTGCAGAGCAGCCTCAGTTTCAGCAGTAAGTGCCTGCAAGGTGATATCTTTATCCTTTTCCCTCCTAAAAGCACCAACAAGTGCAACTTCATACTCTTTTTTCTGCAGATAAGACCAGCTTTTGAAAATATATTCTCACAAGTCACAACTAATTATTAAAAGTAACCTATCACAATATTTTCAAGGGTTTTGGTTGTAAAGAAACAAGTATTCTAGCCAAGAGAGATGCTCCAACATCTGAACAATTTTACTCAATATGCTCCAACAATCATGTAACTTTGCATGTTTGCAGGAATCACTCTATAGACGTAGCACCATTGTCTGTGAAACTGAAAAGTACCTGTGAAAATCGTTTAACAGCAGTAACTGGACTAAATGCTCCTTGAATCCCTTCCCACTTGAAAGTTCCTGGAGATCCAGGAAAAGACACTGTCCACGCATCATCTCCATTGTTCTCAGTTCCCCCGTTAACCACACTTTGCAAACGAGATACTTCTTGCTGTGAACAAGAATCTTCATTTAGAAGCAATAACTTACAAAATATAGTTTCACTGATATAAAAAATTTCAATTAAATGCAATTAAGGAATAATTGAGGTACACCTTCAATAACCTATAGTCATTTCGAACGATTTATTATATTTTCTGGAAAGACATGGCGTGACTAATGTTAACAAAAAAAAGTCAAATATAACCTTCAGCTGTTGAATCTGCAACCTCATAGCAAGAACATCTCCAGAAGCATCTTCATTGATGGTAGCCTGAGGAAAAAAATTCAAATTTCACCAAATATTGGTAACCCCACATAAGAATATATATGTTCTGTGATAGACTGATAGGTAAACTAGTGATGCATTATGTCGATCCCCCTCTACCAAATTTTCCATGTGGGTATGTGAGCTTAGGACTGATAAAGGTACATCATATATAATGAAGCTTAATCCAGACTCAAAAGAAAAGATGGACATACATGATTTTTAATGAACTTTGCACGTTGAGCGAACTTGAGTGTACTCAATGTCTCCAACGAATTGCTGCATGATCATACACAAATTACTCAGTTCATGGGTTTAAATTAAAGATATAATTAACGGCCAGAAAATATCCATAATATTTCAAGGGTGACAAGAACTGTTTTAGAAATTAGCTATTTATAACTGTGGGTAATCAAGGTATCCGTTCCGCTTTGCGAGCCGAATAATCCAGGGTGACCACCCGTTTAGTGGGTTGGTTAACTGAGAGATTCTTTTTAAATAAGTTTTAAGTTGAATACATAGAATCAACGACAATCGGCATATTATATCTACAACAAGAGATTGTGCCACAGGGCATTCTAGATGCACTCACCAACTAGATGGACTGATATTTGCAATTATTGTAGTTTTTGAATTTCCTCCCAGAGAATCCTGAAATTCATGCAACCTTCTGTATCAGTGTTTCATGTCAACAAGTGGTGAAAACAAATTTGAAAAAAGAAGGGCAAAAATCACGACAATAAGATGAACAACTCATTTTTAAGCATTGACACTGCCAAAACACAGCACACCTTTCTTGACCCAATTAAGACTTCTTAAAAAGATCAAACTTTTAGTATCAACGGCATTAATAGCATAACTTTTTACACCATCTGGCATTAATATGCTCATGAAGCAGAAAGAACCTGAAGTAAAAAGGTGAGCTTTGAATCGCGATATGGGACATGTTGAGATTTCCCATTTGACACATTGACAAGGTTCATTATAACAAGTCTGCATTTTTAGTAGCCACCAAAGAAACAAGTAAGATTAAAATTAATACAGTCAAACAAAGAGAAAGTTAATGATTACCAACATGTATAATAGAAAGTGTGAATAATATACCCTAGAGTTGAAAGTGATTTATTGATATTGGTGGCTTCCTTTAGACGTTCTCCTTCGGCACCAGAACTTTTCTGCCTGGGTTATAGCATTATCTATCAGCATAGAGTCATATTCCTTCAACTTCTAGAATACATAAAAAATCTTTGAATTTCTACCTTTCAGAGCCTGCCAGATCCACAAGATTAAGACGGGAAAACCGATGATGTGTCACGCCTTGAGAGTTCCACTGTTAGCAACAAGCTTGGTTAGAACTGAAAACTAATGAACGAAAACATTAAATCATCATATGTTCTCATTATAATAATTAATAACACGCAACTCACTTTACTTTCTATTATGCATGTGAATACACTGTGAGAGCGACTACTAGCGCGATTCATGTTTGTGGATGCAACCTTTCTGTTTGCTGCACCCTGAAATGCATTGAACACAATCAACTTACAAAGGTCACATACAAATGTTTGTATCTATCTGCAAATGACCATTTCTATTCCAACATCTGCTTAGAAATGTAATAATATCAACAAAGAAAAATGAGAATATATCAGAACCACTAAGCTGTAAGTTAGAAAAAACCTGAATAAGTTGTTGAATCACGTCTCTAGGACTGGTAACCTCAATCTCCTTTAGATTCTCAACATACACACCTTTCTTAGTGTCTTCTCTTATCTGAAAATAACAGAAATTTAGACACCTTTCTTTAGTAGAAACATAATCCAGTACTGCATACCATACTTATCAACGGCCAAGTAAATAAACTGAGAATAATATGTCGGTACATAAAATTTCTAAGCTAACTTCATTAAGTCAAGATAGTTTGACCTGTAAATTGGTGGATGATGGGTCTAACAGGTCAAGTATTTGTTCGTTGTATATCTCCAAAAATGAGCATTTACAAGTATATTGTAATTTTTCTTCCCTTCGAGCCTCCTTATCCTGCAGCAGCTCGGTTGGACACATGAAGCACATTAGATCATGAAAAAGTATGAATCTCTAGAATTGACAATATATCTTCATGACTCCCAATCGACGTAAGTACACAATATAGAATGGCTACCTTTTGAATACGTGTGAACAGATATTCAAAGACCCTGGGCGTCATCCCAGAATTGACACTATGTCTTCGAGATCCCCCATCAATGTCTCCAAGCATTGTGTGGGTCTTTCCACTACCTGTCTACAGTTAAATGGTAAATTCAGTAATCTACAGTTTTGTAAAGAGATTACTTGCACTATATATATATATATATAAATATATCGCAACCACAATGTAAGCAAACTCACTTGACCATAAGCAAACATGCAACTGTTGTAGCCTCCCATGCAGTTCTCCACCATGGGTACTCCAGCAACATTGAATAGCATCTCCTGCAATATAACGACGTAAGAAACACAAAACGGCATTAACTACGTAATCCAAAGACCAAATATTTACTTGGGTAACATGCTCGTCAGCAACATGATCAAACGTAAAGCGTGCTTCTGGAGGTCCAATCCATGTAACTGTTTGACTACTTCCCTGTTTCACACATCTACTCGGCCCCTGAACAGCTATCTCAGAGCTACTAAGCGGTCGTACTCTTATAATAACCTGCATTCGGAAACATTTCCAGAACAATGGTTTAAACAATTTAAATAACTTTAAACTTGGGTATTTTTTAAGTCAAATAAACTTTCAAAGTGATTAAGGAACTAACTCTTTTTTTTTTTACATGTATCCAACTTCACTTGGAAATCTATTGTACGCATCATCTTTTTTTTAAAAAAAAATTCAGTAATTAAAAATTCGATACAAACAATAACAAGTGTTTTTACTTTTTGAATAAATTCAAATACACTTAATTTTCAGGCCAATTAAACTTAACTAAAAACAAAAAAACAATCAATTAATTTAGTAAATTAACAAAAATGACCTAATTAATTTATTAATAAAATTAAAAAAAACCCTAAATCACAACTGAGAAAGTACCTGAACGTTATGATCTTTCCAAAAGGAAGGATCTTCACGGAACTCAAAAGTATCGTTTAAGTTAACTGCAACAGACGAATAATCGGATCTATCTCTATAATTCGAGACGGCGGACGAATTGTAAGGGGTTTGTTTCATGACAGACTTTGCAAGATCTGGAGTGTTTCGGATCGGTGGGGGCATCGATTCGGAGGGATGGTTGTGTTGATTGTTGTAACCGAATCTAGTTTTGAATTCGGAAGATTGCATTGTGAGCTTGATAGAATAAGAAAAGTGTGATTGAAATGGGGAAAAGAACGTTTGTTTTTTGGGGGGTTTAAAGGTTTGAAAATTTTGAAATGTGAAAGGGCCCGCCTGGAGTAGTAATTTTGAGGTTTTGTTTTTGGATGGAGGGATTCCACAATGCATTCTTGAGTTTAATTTTAAAAAAAATAGATAGTGGAAAAAAAATATATAAATAATAAAAAAATATATTATTGAGTTCAATAAAAAAAAATAAAAATAAATAGTTAATTAGGGGCAAGGGTGTAGTGCCAATTTGCCAAAATTTTGGCAAGATTCCACTCAATCACAAGTGGACACATGGCAAAACAAATAAGAAGTCAAACTTAGCCAAAAATAGTCAAATGAAAGGTGTAGTGGTAATCGGCATGTTTTTGGTTTCAACATAAAAGACAAAAACAAAGAGTGGGTCCCTCCTTATTTTTTATGAACAAAAAACTTGCCAAATTGTAACTACAATCGGCCAAAACTTGCCGATGATTTTTGCCGATGCTTGCCGACGTAGATGCTATAGCATAGTCGATTTGCCGAATCTTTGCCGATTGTTCTTGCCGATACATTTTGCCGACTACACCCTTGCTCCTTATATCCTCAAGTTCATAAAAAAAAATACATAATTTTATAACTATACCTTTTCTATACAAGTAGGGGCGAACGAGGTTCGGTTTGGGTCAGTTTTTAGATAAAACCAAGAACTAAACGGAAGCTTTCGGTTTTTGAAAACGTTGGATTCAGTTTTTGCTCGATTCGGTTTTTCAATTTTTCGATTCGGATTCGGTTTTTAATCTTTTCTAAATATAGTTTTTGAATGGTCTTTGCCGTTTGTTTAGAAATTGGTCGTATACATCTCTAAGTTATATTTCTAATGGTTTTAATTAATAACTTTGCTATAGCATCATGTAAACATCGACTCTTAGGTTTATTTGCTAATTTTAAACACTCGCCTGTATATATGCTAATTTTTGCATACCGTGATTCAAAATTTCAAAGTAATGTCTTGTTAGAAATTTGTTATATTATTACATTACTTGCAACAAACCAACATTTATAAAACACATATATTGATAGTTTTATAAATATATATCCAAAATAATATAATATAATAAAAAAATATAAATTAAAATGAAATATATATGCTTTCGGTTCAGTTCGGTTTTTTCGGTCAATTTTTGCATACAAAACCGAAAGCCAAACCGATCCATTCAGTTTTTAAAAAACCAAAACCAAATCAATTGGTTTCATCCCGTTTTCGGTTTCTCAATTCGGTTTTTTTCTGCTTTTTGGTTTTCCGGTTCAGTTTTTGCTCACCCTAATATAACTATTCGATAAAATCATATATATTTTCAAACAAACACACAATATAATTGAATTACATAAACATAATGTTTGTAATGAAATTGTTAGATCTTCTGTCATGTACTTAGAGCATCAGGTATGGTCACATGATGTAGAATTATCCAGAATGCCACCTTAGCGTCACATTTGTTTTCATCATTTCATCAGTTTTGGGCTGTTATGGACGCAAAACTACCCAAAACGCAAAACACTTTCTTTTTCATATTTATTTCTTTTTCTTTTTTATATACATTAGTTTTCAAACTATTTTTTTAATATTAATAGAAAGAACATTGATAATAAAACTAAAACACAATAATATCATCAAAATTATGTTAAAAGTTTGAAAAAAAACTTAATGACTTAAACTTAAACATCTATATTTATCTATTTTTATCTTTACTATATATCAAAAAAATAGCCTCCCATGTTGAAAGTTACATGGAGAAATATCTAAATTACCCTCTTCATGAAAACAACCATAAATCTAAACATGACAGCCATCAAACTCTCTTTTTCACATACACTGGATCCCTTACATGATTTCACACACACCGTTCACACACAAGCATGTACCATGATATCCGCTGCAATGCGCGGGTACCATGCTAGTACTTCTTTATAAAAAATATCATACCCCCCAATTTAAAAATTAGTTACACAATAGTTACATACGAAAATGATAAATTACCCTTATTAAACACCCACTATAAAAGGGTTTTATAAAATATCAAATTTACCCTTAATAAATTAATTTAAACTTTAAACCTTTATTTTAATAATTAACACTTACTAGCATGGTACCCGCGCGTTGCGGCGGATACCATTGACAGAGCTTCTCATGTCACGATTACCGAAAACAGTATAAGCGGAAAATTAGTTAAACAATATCCTAATATGGATAACGTGGTTACAATAGCGGTAGAAAAAAAAAATACTGAAAAATTTGTACGTGTATACACGTTCCTTTCAATAATACATGTTTCAAATGTTGATAGACATGACTATTTGTTGATAGACATGACTATTTAATGTCTCGCTTACAGAAAGAGACAGAAAAAGAATGATGAAGAGAGGTCCTATAATAAGTTACCTAATCCACTCAATTGATAAAACGATAAAATAAAACTTAATTATGGCTTCTTTGCACCGCAATTCTGTTTGTTACATTTGGTCCTAAAAGGATAGTTTATGTTGTTACATTGGTCACACTTTCAGCTTCCTTCAGGCATATCTGTTTTTGAAACAAAATACTCACATAAATTGTAGAGTCAAAAGTCTCAAACATCACCTGAAACTAGATAGACATAAGACATGAAGTACCTAGTGGAACTCTTTGCTTGCTTTGCATTATGCTATTAGAACATATTACAATGATTACAAAAGTTAGTGATGAAAACGATAAAACATTATACAAAACGATGCTTCAATGTGTCAACTTAAAAATAAGACTGATACACAGTAGCTCAAACCAGAGATCCAGGTTTAGAAGTATTGCAATTCCTCATGTTACAAACTGTTCTAAAAGAAAAATCACTATTTCCACATTCCAGGCATTCCTGGTCATTTTCTCGTGTTCCATCTAAATATGAGATGAAAATGAGGCAACAATAAACATATCTTATCTCGTCTTTATCTACTTTGAAGTATAGAAAGTACTCACATATCAAATACCTTTTTTTTAGACGTTTCTTTCCGAAAAGTCCAAACCGTGGGCCCTGTTGAGTTTCAATTAAATGTTACATGACCCAAGTCAAACATACTAACAACAAATGAATTAAATCTATTATTCAAGAGAAGGCACCAGTTGACAATCCAAAGGGGATAATTTAACTTTTTTTATTCATAACAACGTGTTAAATATTACCAAACCTCATACATACCATGACAGCCTGCCCCAAGGACAATCGTAAACCAAATTGTTCCATCAGTTGAGGTAAACCATACAACCCACCTGCACAAAATGTAAAGCAAAAAACAATAAGATGTCATAGTAAATACTTCATCAATAAAAGACTTAACTGTGAAACAAAAGTGTAAGGCGAACATTCCCCACACATGCTTCTTAGAAAGTCTTCCACTTTTTGGTGTTCTCATGTGCGTCTCTAGCAAATTCACGATTCCTTCACGTTTAGCCGTGTAAGACCTTAAACCTTTAAAAGAAAAACCATAATTTTTTTTTACCGAACCCCCACTGCGGCGCAGTGGGAACTTTGGTCCCAGATTGTGAAATGCTCCCACTACGGCGCAGTGGGTGTGAAAAACCTCCACTGCGGCGCAGTGGAGAGTTACTTATCCGAAAATTTGCAGCAACATCACCATTTCCTGCATTAATTTTTTTCTTTCAAACACCAAAACATCAATTTACTTTTGTACCACATCTGATTACAAAATAGTGTATATAAACATTATAGTTTCCAAATTTTGACATGATCAAAGAGTAATTCACCCAAACTACAACAAAGTGGGTCAATTACTTAACCCATCAATTACCTAAACATTCACATAAATATGTACAAAACCAAATGACTAAGACTTGACATATTTACTAGTATTTAAACCAAAATATGTTTGTTCATTCAAAATAAAAACTTTACATCAAGAGCCAAATAGTCAAAAGGGATATTCTAACAAAATTACCCAAAATGCCAATTTTTCCAACCTTTGAAACCTTCCTCTTCTAGCTTCAATCCACCGGTTTCTTGTCTTTGCTACTACTACCACTTCCTATAAAAAGTCAATAACTAGAATGTAAGCATAAAGCTTAGTGAATGCATATAGATATAATCAATATCAAATTATGCAAAACTAAATACATACAATAAACTAATTCATTCATATAACCATCAAGTTACAATCCACAATACAAAATCATGATACTCTACTTGGCCAAGTATACATGCTAGTAGGTATCATTCCATCTACTAGTCTTGCACAATATCAAATGTTTGCTAATAGGTATCTCATCATCTACTAGTCTTACTCAAATTCAAATATTTGCTAGTAGGTATCTCATCATCTACTAGTCTTACATAAATTCAAATGTTTGCTAGTAGGTACATCATCTACTAGTCTTACTTAATACAACGTACCAATTGGACATAGGACTCTATCCATCCATGCCCTTCATATCATGACTATAAATGCATACATATGCGCTCACCTCGAGTATGGCTAGATGACACTAAATCGCTATTAGATTTCACAAAATGTTCTTCACCAGGTATACATAATTCAACACATAATCTTATAAGTTCAATGACTATATCCTTTTCTCAATCATCTAACCAATTTCAATATGACTATAACATCATGGTGTTTGGCTATTTAAGACCTTTCAAAAATTTCAAATTCTCATAATAAGGCTCTATATTATCTCTATTAGCCAAACACCATAAACATGAGATTTCTACTATGGGGGTCGCTTATCAATAACATATTTTCTCAATCAAATTATCAATTTATCAATCAAAGCTATTAGGGTTTTACTTGAAACCCTCCATCAATAAACCCCCAAATTTTCAATACTAAGAACCCTAATTTAAACAATGGAAACTCTAAATTATAATTCAATAACTATAAAGGATTATTTACCTCCAAGAAAATCACACAATATGAAATCTCCAATTTCTCCTCTTTTCTTCTACAAATTTCGGCCACCACCTCAATTTCACAAACCCTATCCTTTAAATTTTGATTATGGATGATTATTATAGTGATTGTTATCCCACTAGAAGAATCCCTTAATTGATTCCTTTGATTAATTGTAAAAGTGTTAATTTCACTTGAGCATAAGATGAAAAAGGATTAGAGAGGTTAGGGAGATAAGAAATTAGGATTAGGAATAGGATTAACTGAAATCAATGGCTGGTTTCTCTCCCTCTTGCCACGTTTTTTACTAAATTTTTAAGAGTATTATACCCACTAACCAATAAAATTCCAACTAAAATGACCCTTTTACTCAAAACAAAATGCTAGGAAATAAATTAAATGTTAAACTACAAAAAGGGTA
>JANDBE010000045.1:9797338-9807609 GCA_024320915.1 Erigeron philadelphicus | reverse complement strand
AAAATTTTTTTAATCGACAAAAATATGTAAGTAGTTTTTGTATGCGGGTTAATTTATATGTTTCAATTTTAGATTATTGTTAGAACTTATAATGGACTTAGTTAATTACATATACGAATGCATAACCTTTAATATATATAACATTAAAAATAGAAAAATCGGACCCCTTTAAAAATCGGGCCTCGACCGGTCGGCCACTTTGGCCACCATCAAGGCCGACCATGGTGTCTCTTGAATGTTCTTGGGAACAAGCAAAACATGTTTTGCTTGTTCATGAAGAACACTCAAAAGCATTTGAGAGTTTCTGGGAACGAGCAAAAGTTTTGCTTGTTCATGAGAACTCTCAAATCGTTTGAAAGTTTCTATGGAAACAAGCAAAATCATGCTTGTCCACAAGAACTCTCAAAAAATTTGTGTGTTCTGAGAAACACACAAACTGGCCAAACCCTAGTGGGCTTGGGCCTAAAGAAACACGCAAACCCTCTTGGGTTTTGCGTGTTCCTGCCTGCCCCTGTATATACGGGTGTATGTCATGCGTGTTTAAGACAAGAGTGTAGAGAGAGAATAGAGCAAATCCTAGAGAGAGAAAACAAAGAACACACAAGTTTTGTCTCGTGGGTAACTCGTCTCACGCACGAACCACATTACACACACCCGGCCCCCGAACGGCTCGTAGACTTAGATTACCACGTGTTTGGTAAGGTTCATCCTGAGAGACGTTCCCCCGAGTGTTTATACATTCATGCAAAGAAGGTAAGATATATACAAGAAAACCGTGAGGTGTTTCGAGGATTTTCCGCACCTCGATACATCCTTAAGTCTATCTCGGTTGGATAGGAGTACAAGACCCGAGGGACTTACAACTGGTATCAAGAGCCACAGGTTATTATAACCTTGGTTAGAGATCGATTACGGTTTTGGGTATTTTTTTTGTTGGTTGGGTGTTTTTAGGAAGTGATTTCTCTTTGGGGCGCGATTTTGAAAGAAATGTTCAAACTTGTTGCCAAAATTAGATACATCTCGGTCCTAGTAACACTTTCTCACATTTTCATTGATCATAGAACAATATCGGATTCAGGATCTACGATTTTGTGTTGAAAGTGGTGTATGCGTGTTCTTAGGTGTGTATTTTGCGTGTTTGTGAAGTACTGTACCTGTATGCGTGTTTCGTTATTACCAAGGCAGTTTGAGTGTTTCTTTGTTTTGCTTGTTCTTGAAATTTGAGTGTTCTTAAATATTGAGCGTTTCTTGAATTTACGTGTTCGTACACCTTGTGTGTTTCATTGCGTGTTCCTATTTTGCGTGTTCTTGTGTTTGCGTGTTCTTATCTTGAACATTAGCTACAATGGCCGCAAATTATCTTAACCAATTAATACTTATGGATCATGAGACCGGTAAAGGTAATTCACCACCTAAACTGATGATCATTGACCAGTACTTTTCTTGGAAAGGTCGATTCGAATCCTTTATGCAATTCACGGACGTTAGAATGTGGACTTGTATGACTGAAGGATATAGTGCCCCAACATATGAGGACAATGGTGTTAAGAAAGTTTATGCTTATCAAGATATGACTAAATCTAATAAGAAAATGTATGAGGCAGAGAAAAAGGCTTTATCATGTTTAAAAATGTCATTGACACAAGAAATATTACATCTATTCATTGGATTCATTTCATCAAAAGAACTTTGGTTAGCATTAAAGAATCATTGTGAAGGGGATGAAACACTTAAAAAGAATCGAAGAGACCTTTTAAAGCATCAGTATAATGTATATAATGGGTTAAGAAGTGAAAACTTAGATCAACTAATTACTAGGTATTATCATTTGTTGGCAGAATTGCAAGCATTTGAGGTTACCTATTCTAAGGAAGATAAGGTCGAGAAAATTTTGAGCTCTTTGCCTGAAAAGTGGAATCATTATATCACCACTTTGCAAGAGAAAGCAGATTTCAGGGATATGTCTTTGGCTCAGATAGTTGCTAAGTTTAGGGGACAGGAAATGAAATTGAAGAGGAGGGAAGCTGGATATAATAATGCTCAGATTCCCGAGCTTTATTATGGTAGGCCTACGATCAATGTAAGTCCAGGTTCGCAAGATGGAAGCACAAATGCTTTTCTTAGTGAAGATGTTGACTTACAAAAGATCTCGTTTAATTCTGAGGGGGACATATGTCTTGTTTCGAGTCAGAGCGACAACCTAGGCAACCGAGGATATCCTACCTCCAGTGCTAGCTAGTTCCACCGTGCCTATAAGTGTTAAAAATGCGGAAAGTCACTTATCCGTTCTTGCGCATTCGTGACATCATATGAATAGTTTACTCAAGGAAAGGTTCAAGATCATAGTCTTATAGAGGAAGACTATGAGCAAATTGATCCTTTGGATCTTGAAGAGATGGATTTGAAATGAGAAATGGCTATGCTTACCCTTCGAGCTAAACGATTCTTATTAAGAACAGGGCGAAAGGTTGTGGGTTCCAAGCTTGGCTTTGACAAGTCAAATATTAAGTGTTACAACTGCGAGGGCTTTAGACACTTTGCTAGGGAATGCCAACGACCTAAAAAGGATGATAGGTCAATTGTGACTCGTCAAAACTTCAGTCAAGGTGGATCAGTAACTCCTCAAGGTGCTTCACAACGAAGACTCTTTCATGGATCAAGTTCGAATCGAAATAACTCTTCTCAACATAGCAGTTTTCAACATTCCAAGGATGAAGGTCCAAATTCTAATAACCAAAGTGGGTCTAGAGATTTGGTGGTTCAACAACAGGAAGGTTCTTATGACTGGGGATCCATTGTGGAAGCAGCCGACAATGCATATCTTGTTGAGATTAGTTCGGATGTGTCATCAGATTCGGTATCAGATATTCAAGAAGGTGATAACAATGTTTCATTCAGGAATCCTAAAAAATCTATAGTTGTAAGTAGTGCAAACAAAGTCAAAGATCAAAAGACATTATCAGGTCTGGTGAACTTCATGACAAACTTGACTATCAAAGATATTCCAGTTTTGGCAAAAAGGGCTAATAATATGTGGAATATAGATATTGGATGTTCTTTTCATGCAACTGGAGATAGTAGTAGCTTGTCAGACTTTGTTAAGATTTCTGATGTTCAGGTGAATTTTGCTAGACCTGCAAAGGGAACTGCAACTGGTCAAGGTAAACTGAACATTACAAATCTTGTTGTTGACAAGGTGTGTCATATTAAACATCTCGGTCAAAGATTTTTGAGTGTTTGTCAAATGGATGATGTGTGTTATAAGTGGGACAGAGATCATCAAGATGTTCCTCATTTGGTTTTAGAAGCTTCAAAGGTTGATAAAGAATCAACAAGTGAAAGAGTTCCTCTAGAAGAAAATGAAACATTGCATTTACAACATTTAAAATCTACTCCATTAATCCTGTGAAAACAATGGAAGAAGTTCTGGAAAGATTCTCTTGTATATAAGAAGTGACTGAGTATGGAATTCCAATTACGGAAGAAAATCTCAAAAGGTTCAATAAAAAGAAAAATAAAAGAAGATCTCCTGCTTCGTATGTCGAGAGAAGGGTCGTGTTGCTAGTAAATGTCCAAGTAAGAAAGTGAGTCAAGTTTCTGCACACTCAAGTTCAACACACACTGAGACATGCTCTAGTAATAATAATTATTCTTTAGACAACCTATCCGGACTTAATGAAGAAAACCTAAGAAAATGTTCTCAGAAGATGAAAGGAAAAGATGTGCTGAATGAACAACATAGGAAATCTATTTGTGTTCCTGTTGGTTCTTCTCAAAAATTTCCAAAGACTTCCTTGTTCCTCAAAGATCAGAAGATGCGAGGAAGAAAGCTCTTGAAGGAAATCATTTTAGTAAAGCATCTAAACATGTGACTTCTTCAAATCACCACTATCCAGGAAAAATATATTATGATCAAATTACTATGAGAAGTGAAAAAGGTTTTGGATCAACATCTCAGAGGTATCATGCTAATGAATCATCTAATGTCTTTCACAGCAAAAGGCATCAAGAAAATCAAAACAACTGAATGGGATCTTGGGAAAAGGAGGCTGGGGAGAATTTGCATATCGGGATGATTCGGGAAAAATCCGGACAAAGAAAGTCAGGATTCTTGACGAAGAAAACTAATTTCCTTTCATTCGTGTGGAGAACACAGTCAGGGAGGACCATATATTTTGGTGATCGGTGACTGAATTCTGGGCACACTTAAATAGATAACATAGTGGGTTATCGAACTTTTGTAAATTATGGTGCAAGTCTCATGTATGTTGATTTATAATGTGTTTATAAAGGAACATTATTGAGAAAAATGAGTATATATAAAGTATTACTTTATTTTATGCTTATTAATGAGTCATTAGTGATAGCATTATTATTTAGTTATATGTTTGTTATACTATGATGAATATGCAATGATGATTTACTTGATGGTTTCACTAAGGTCTTTATTTGATTCTGTTTCTAATTTCTAGTCCATTTGACTGGAATGAGAAACCCTTAGTTTTCATTTCTCAAGAACCATCTTAATCAGAAATTGCAACACAAAAATAATAATAAAGATTTAAGGGGGGAGTCGTTACTACAAGAGAAATGAAGAATTATGTGGCATTTAAGTTTACTCATTTGCTACTACCGATCTCTTTGTTAGTAATTGTTCCTTCTAAAATCAGTTTGATATACTGGACTAAGCATGAATATTTTAAGATTGGTTAGAGTAATTTTGATCATAAATTACTGTGATTAATTTTCTAACTTCATGTTCCGTAAGGTATGTTATGTATGTCGGACTAAGCATGACTATTACAAGATTGATTGGAGTAATTTTGAGACTAAAATTACTGTGATTGATTTGGTAACTTTATGCTCTGTAAGGCATATCGCAAGGACAGCATTAAGCATGACTATTATAAGATTTGTTAAAGTAATCTTGAGTCTAATATTACTGTGATAGATTTTGTAACTTTATGCTCCGTAAGATTCTTGCTCAGAATAAAAAGGTTCTATTGCACGGGAGAAGATACTGAAAGGAATTTCAGGTTTCCAAATGGACTCGCTGAAGAAACTCATGTCAAGATAAGGATATAGTGAAGGTCAAGATTCTAATCTAAGTGTGCTGTCTACACCTTGAATAAGGTCTTGCTGGTAAATTGCACAAAAGATTAAGTTTTGGTACTTAAGGTTTCGGTCAAAATAGGTCAAACAGAGTCATTCACATGATATATTTGATTAAGCAATTTACTGTAAATAATTGAGTTGCATATGCTTATTGTATGAGATAACTTGATAAGTTCATAGATTTTAATCTTAATTGGAAGAATCTAGTGCTTGTTATCAGTTAAATCTTGTTAAGTATCTTCATAATTCGATTATTTACATGCTGAGATGAATGCATAAGTTGCATGGATCTTATGAGTTTGCTGATGTGGTTGCAGTATTATTCATCTTAAATGGATGCGTGTCCCCCGCTAAGATGAAGGATCTCCCAAGTGTATGAATATTGAGCATATCCAGTCCGGAATAGAGAAAGCTTAAGCTTATAATGGAAGCAGAGTACACTTACACATCAACAACTCAGCTAATTCAAATGGATACGAAAATAATGACGGAAAGATTGTTAGATATTATACAATCTTGTATCATTCTATTTTCTGTTGTATTTGAATTTATCTAATAGAATCGATTGTGTCCAATGTCTGTCATTGTCAAATACTTAAATAATGGTGCATTGTAATTCATTAATTAATGACAAAATGGGTCTTAATTTAATGTTTTATTTTGCAAAATGGTTTAAGTGGTGACATTTTTAAAGAATTTCTTTATTGAGAAAAATACATATAATTTTGATATGAAAAGGTGGTTCATGTATGTATTATTGTGTTCTCTAAAGAATTCTTTTCGTTAATCATATCGGGTTCAAGAAAAATTCATTATGATTTTTTATGAAGTGTTAATCAAGTTTACGAAGATTGACTTTATTTAAAAGGTCAATGTTCATTTAAATCAAGAAAAAAATTTGGCTAAGTGATAAATGCATATTAAGCAAAGTGGGCTAAATCATGCGTGTGTCATCTTGGGCCAAATTTGCGTGTCCTGGCATATTGGGCCGAATATGCGTGTTCCAGTGTGGCTTAGGGTTTGCGCGTTGTTTGGAGTATAAATAGAAATAAAACATGCAGTTGGTCATTATCTTAATCTATTTGTGTGTTTCTTATAAAATACTCTCATTTTGCGTGTTTCTTAATCCGTACACTGTTCATCTTCTTCATTCATCAAAGTTGAAACCTACGTGTTTTTGACACAAGAAACACCTCCATTAACACTTATTGAACAAAGGTATTAGATTAACAAGATTTCTATGTCCACTCTTCATGGATTAAAGTCAAGATTTTGGGGTTTTTATTTTTAGTTAAAATCTTGAAATGGGACTCGATTGATGAAATGGACAAGGAATCGGAACTTAAAAAACTTATAAATTGGACTAATAGGATGCTATTCATTCCATATTTGGGAGTTTTGAAGTTCTAATTCACTGGATAAAATTTGGGGGTTGAAGTTTCTGGTTTTGCGCGTTCTTATGAACTTTGCGTGTTCTTGATGAACTTTCAATATTCTCATGACCAGATCCTTCCCAATCAAATTTTCCAGATTTTGCGTGTTTGTGATGATGTCATCACAAATCAAACACGCAGTTGACTAGTCAAGACCCTTTTGCGTGTTCTTGAGCACTGTATACCATTTGCGTGTTTGTGTCACATTTTACGTGTTTCATGACTTAGAAAATGTTTTAAATTTTTTTAAGAATAATGAAACATAACACGTATTGACAAGTCAAAATCTACACCATATGTGTGTGTGTGTCATCATATATGTGTGTGTATAAGGAATATGTCGATTCTAAGACTTATAAAATTTTCAAAACGGGAAAATTTTTAAATCGTCGTTAGAAGGGATATTTGGCTTATACCTTTTAACTTTAGAAAATTTAAGAAAAACACAAGTAAGTGTCGTTTATTAAAAGTTGAATATTTTGGAAGACTATGAAAATATTGGTTTCTTTGTCTTGGAAAACATTTAAAAGTTTTAAGTTCGACGTGTTGATTTGATAAATTTGGTAACATTTTGGAGGAATATGAAACAAATGGTTTCTATAGCCTGGAAAATGTTAAGATTTCTATCATACAACTTCTTTGTCGATGGTTAAAGTTGATAACTTTTTTAGAGCCAGTGAAACTAGAAGTTTCAAGGATTTAGAAATTGATTAGGAACTTTAAGGTTCGACTTATGTTGTTGTTGCTAACTGTTTGTTTGTTGTTGTGTATATCTTTGTGCAGATGGCTAATAGACAATTCCACCATAATCATAACTACTTGATTAATCTGGATGTCAACCAGGAGTATGCAGAAGAGTTTGTTCCTATTCTGGAATTCTTCCAACTATCCAGAATTCGAAGGGTTCTCACTGCAAACCCAGTGATCATATTTACATATCTTCGTCAATTTTGGGCCTTTGCTAGATATATTGATGGAGAAAATCAGAGGATTGAAGCCACGGTGAATAATCAAGTCTACAATTCACTCCTCACGATTTGGTCCAGATACTTGGATTGGGTACTGATGCCCAAGAGGGAGGAGCCAACGGTCCAATTACATACCCACTTGCACTAAGATATGGAGTATACTGAATAATGGGTTATGTTGGGGATCCGAATCAGAACACTTTCATGAAGAACTGTGTTCATGGGAAGTGGAAGTTCTTCAGCCATGTGGTTCTGGTGGCTCTAAGCAACAGAAAGACTACGACAATCTGAATGTCGAGACTCAGTCTCAGGTTTTCTCCCTTGTGCTGAACAAGCCTTACGGCGTCTCTCGTTTCTTCTTCAACGAGATTAGAAGGCAAATTGGTGAAGCTGGAAATGAGCGGTTTTTCATATATCCTTGGTTTATAATGATGATCATCAATCCTCGTCTGCCCAATCTTCCACAGGTGGGACCGGTAGGGCATGTAACTACTATTCCTAATCGCATATTCGATGATAGTTACAAGTATAGAGGTTCTCTCCCACCTCCTGCCTGACCGACAGTCAGACATCTTTTCGTGCAGTCATCAATCCAGGATATATCGCTCCGGATAATGATGGATTTGCCCATGATGGGTCTGATGTTGAAGGAACTGTTGCTGCCACTCCACAACAAGTTTTACAACAACCACCTGCAGCACACCAAGCTCAACAACAACAACACCAACGGCCTCATGTGCAACAACCCTTAGTTCAAGCCGAAATAGCTGATGACTTGTTCTTTCTAGTAGAAAAAGGTCATGGAAATCCTGATCTTGCTGCGGAGGTTGCACAACAACTGCTTGAACCTAACGATGACATAAATCAGGTTCAACAGTACAATGCTCATGCAGATCTAGAGGCAGAGATCGATGAGATGTTCGAGGATCACGAGGACGATGATGAGGCAATTGGTGATTCCAATGCCTCTGTGAGCATGTCAGAGAGCAGCTCCAGTGATGATGATGGTCAAGAGGACCCTCAAGAAAGAGCGTGCATGTTATATATAGAATAACGCGCTGCTTGGTCTGAGAGGGAACGGAAGGCTGATGCAGACTTCTAGCCTGAGGAGGAAGATGAAGAAGATAGTTCGCCTTTGCAACTCAGAAGGAGAAAGATAGTTGATGAAGGCACATCAGGCACACATAAGTCTTCCTAGACTTAGTGCAAGGATGAGTGAGGCAGTTGAAGTGGGACCAAGTGATCAGTCTGAGCATGTGCAGAGAGATTATGAGGAAGCAGCTGTTAGACCTAGGGGAGCAAGTAAAGGGTTGATGATGAGGCCTCCGGTTGGGCAAATAAGTACAAGAGTCAGACTTTCAGCTACAGGGTCTACATTCACATCTTTCACCAGAGCCGCCACCACATCAGTTCCTTTTTCTACAGTTACACTTTCCAGTTGTTGGACCTTCTGTAATCCGAGAACCACATGCAGATACACTCAAACCACCAGTGTAAAGACCAACTGCAGCACAAACTATCCGTACTCGACCATCGGTGATTTCTTCCCAACCAAGTAGCTCTAGAACTGACGATGCTGACATATCAGGGTTGGTAAAGCAAGTGGCTGAGATGTAAGCTATGGTTACTGGCTTGACAGAAAATCTGTCCAAGCAGGAAGAATTACATCGTCATGAGCTTGAAGAGCTGAGAGCAAAGAATGCTCAGCTTCGAACAAGGCAGGAGGCTCTACAATCAATCCAATCTGAGACATCTAAGAACCTGAAATAGATTGTCGAAAGATTAGAGAATCATGGTGAAGTTATAAAGAGCCAAACTGCGGGTTTGACAAGCTTTGATGATGACTTTGACCAGCTGAATGAGATTATTGAAAATCTTAAGTCTCAGGGGGAGATCCAAGCAACCTGCAAGGATGATGCGCTTAGGAGGGAAAGTAGAAAGGACTAGGGAGATGATCCTAGCATTCAAAAAGAGACTTCAAGATTTTCAATGGGCAGGAGGACTGCTACATCTCAGGGGGAGCAAAGCCAGCCTGGTGCTGCTGGTACCTCTCGAGCCCCTACAACTGAAGATAAAGGAAAAGCACCTGCCGATGCTGGTCCTACACCAACTGGAGTCAGTAGGAGTTGGTGTCCAAGAACGATCAACTGGTGATGTAGGATTTGGTCATCAAAGAAAATCAACATCTAATGAAGATTCTAAGAGTTTACTTTCTGGAGGTGATTTCTTATCATCTGGCTCTTCTGGCACTTTGTTTCTGAAGAACGAGATCTTTACAAAGTTCGGACACGACAATGTGGCATATCAAAATGCAATGGCCGACATGATCAAGCCAAAGGATCCTGGTTCTAGGGCTGATCAAGAAAGAGCTCGTAGTCTTGTTGCAGGCAGAAACAAGGAATTATTGACAGAGTCTGATTCTGATTTTGAGAAGGAGACTCAGGTCAAGAAGAAGAGAAAGAGCAAAAGAAACTAGTCAACCTTTGAAGTTCCTGAAGAGGGTTTTTTGGCCACCAGTTAGGATGACAAACTATGACTTGAAGGTCTCATCTAGATGCTAATGTCAAGGGGAAGACTGTTAGTGCATGATTCTCGGTGACATGAGCATTCTAGATGTGTGAAGTATATTTATTTATATATTCAAGTCTTGTAATTATCTTGTTATTACCGTTTGTCAATAATATTACCTTGGCATATATTTATGATCATTTAATGATCCATCTATGTTTATGTGTTTGTTTATTATTTGTATCTT
>JANDBE010000045.1:9214158-9224385 GCA_024320915.1 Erigeron philadelphicus | reverse complement strand
CGATCTAGATTAGGGTTCAATTGGGTAGATTAAGGTTCATTTGGGCAGATTAAGGGTTGTGACAGTTTAGGGTTTTCGGTTCGTGAATTAGCACCTGATTATGGGGATTCCGGGTCAGTATGCTTCGACTTTTGGTATATTGAATTAATGAGAAATCTGTTTTCGGGTATATAGTGTCAATCAACAGTCTATTTTGGTCTTCATTGTTAATCAACAGCTAAGCCTTAGCAGCTTTACGGTTTTTCTCTTGTTAGATGATCTTTTTCCGTGATTAGTTAATTGTTTAGTTATTGTAATGGCAGAAGATGGAAAGATTGCGATTAAAAAGTTTACTGGTGGAAGATGCAGACAGAGGATTTGCTAGTTCAATAGGATTTGGACGTGGTATTGTTGGGTGAAAGACCGGAACTTAAGATAAGAAATCTAACGCAGTTATTCGGTTGATATTATCTAAGGATGTTGCGAAGAAAAGAAAGCGAAGGACATCATGGATCTTTGACAACAAATAAAGTTTTTTTGATTCGAGATTTGGTGAATGCAAGAAGGGAAAAGTATCTGTGTGTGTATGTAACTTGTGACCAACTACTATTCTATGAATGAAACTTTAATCGGGTTCATTGTATGCAAGTAACCTGCTAAAACTGAACGAATCGTGTAAAAAATCAACGTGGCACCACCAGACATTTGATACATGGCCAAATGAGAGACCTCCACGTCAGCTAGTTTACACGATTCATTCCGTTTAAACAAAGTTAAACCCGACTAAAGTTTCTTTCATACAATAGTAGCTGGTCAGAAGTTCGTACACACACAGATACTTTTCCCAATACAAGAATGAAGGAAGTTTGCACATCACTAATATGAACTCGATTTTGTCTAGTCTTGAGTCTGATAAAATACGATTATGAGGTCAAGGCTTTGCTACCGTTATCTTCGTTACCCGACAGTTGGTCCGGAACTGTTACAACTATTACAAGTTCAATAGGATACAAAAAGCTCACTTTTGAAAGGATTCGAGATTTAATTCTAGTGGAAGGCGTCAGACGGAAAAATTTTGTCGAATCATGAAGTCACTTATTGAATGTAGGTTGAGGAAGGAGTAATAACATAAGTGGTAGAAGTGGAAACGACAAAATGAGTCGGCCTTGGTAATGATGTGACTTTTTGGAAGTGTGAAGAGGTCGGTCATTTTAGGAATCAATGTCTGAATGAAAAGAAAGAAGTGAATACTAGATGATGCTTTCATCCGTAGTGTAGAAAGTAGTGTAGATTCCTAGTTAATGGATTCTCGTGCGTCGTTTCATGCTACCCACGACAATGTAGATCGGTTCATTTTTTAGAGGAACAAAACCAATTGGTTTGGTTTTCATTTTTAAAAACCGGACGAATCGGTTCGGGTTTTAGTTTCATATAAAAAAACCGACCAAAAACCGAATCGAACCAAGCCAAATATAATTTAACTTATCTTATATTTATATTTATATTATATTACATTTTTATTTACCACTTTTAGTTAGTAATTTGTTAATATGTATATAATTTTTTTGCTTTTTTAGTGTAGAAATCAATAAAAATTTTATGTTCTAAATGAAAACACACAACAAATCTAGTCGTTTTATAAATAATTATACCAATTTTAGCACCCGAAAGATATAAGTGATAAAAAGCATGCTCACCCCATACTCACCCCTAGTCGGCCGTACTAGCACTTTGAGAGACGTGAGGGTTATTCCAAGCTTGAAGAACGAGTTTAATTTCTGTTGGGCAGTTGGATGACCTAGGACACAAGAGAGGTTGGTCATACTTTTTAGCATGACATCAGAAGATCAAAGTAGATCAGTTAAGAAAAACGAAGTATGGTTTGCAGAATCTCGTGGCCAGAAGAAGGTATGCTTTGCAAGAGAGCAACCTAGAGCCAATGTGAAGATTCAGGATGAACGAGTTCGAAAGGTTAGACCAGTCAGGGGGACATCGTGACAGTGGGAACATTGGCATTAAGATAGTCAAAGCTTCGGCTACTGCTGACGACAGTGGGTATTTAAAACCTACATTGATAAAGTCTCTCCAGATGATTTCTTGCTTATAAAGGAGAGTGTGTGTTCTTAGGATTTCTCAAGAACTAGGAGTTCGTTTCGGTGGGAGCCGGTAGAGACAGAGGACGAGTCAGGGGCAGAGATAGCAGAGATAGCCATGACTGATGATTTAAAAACTCAATAGACCTTCTGGTTAACTGATAATAAGGTTGCTCCCACTAGGATGGGATGATGGAGTTACTAGACGTACAAGTACAAGTATTCACAGCTAGAGGCAGTTTGAAGATTATCGAGCCTCCAAGTAAGAATTTGTTAGGTTTATGGGGACTTGATAGTACGACCCAGTGTAGAAGGCTGCTACACAGGCCTTAATTGTTTAAGAAAAGTTGTCGGCCCCTTAATTTATTTAGGCCAGTTTCTTGGTAACTTAGGGATCAAGTTATTAACCCTAATCTATGTATTATATATATTTGTCATGTACTTGTAATTCCCATGTGAGAGATTAGAGGAAGAAAGCTTCGATAAATTATTCTAGTTGCAGCCCGTGGATTGGTTCACACACATTACTATGATATACCACGTTAAATCGTGTCCTTCATTCTTGTTATTTTCCCGTTCTTTGTGTGTGTGTGTGTGCAGTTTTATTCCTAACATTAACCCTACCCCATTTTGCAACCTCTACTAATATATAGAGATGCTACACTTAAAGAAGCAGTACCAAGAGATCATCATAAAATGATGTGGCTTTAGTTAATAAAGAGAGAGAGAAAGATGCAAGAGAAATCTTTCGTGGGTAACTGGTTGTAGCGCATCATTTCGTAAATATCTATTTGTATTTCTTATGTTGGTTTAGCATCTATCTAGTACATACTGGTATGGGATATAATAATGTATTATTTAAATGATTAAATCTATAACAATGACCAAATACAAGCAACTAGAAATCCAATCTTAATTCAAATCATATTTATGTATGAGAGCGAATATGTCTTGCACTCAATCAGTTATCTTGGTGGCCCATCAATTAAGGGGTTGTGAGCTCTAGTGTGCTTACATATTAGTCATGTTCGATGTTCAGTTTTATATCTTTTCTAGAAGTAAACCATAATATTGTATCAGAAGTCAAGCCCAAAGATACAACAAGGGTTGCATTGGTTGTTCAATTTACATTGTTTTATCATGTATTGAGGATTATACCGATCTTGTGCAATCCAGGCTCATGTGCTTCTCCACATCCTTCGGTCATCAAAACACAACCAAGTTACAAGTGAATATACAAGTAGAGATCATTCAACTCTTTTGCCGACATCTGCCGACCTTCAAGCTCATGTGGCCGAGTCGTATAACATGGTTTCTGCTTTGTATGGGCCTTTTAAAAGCAAAGCTAAAGAACAGGTATGATTTTTTTTTGGTAGATTTTTCAGCTTTACACTAATTTTTTCCTGTTTGCTTGCATATAAAATCCCTTAATTATTTGTTGTGCCTAGAGTTGGCACTTCCATTCATCATCTTAAAGATGGGCTGAGCTGGGTTATATACTTATATATGATTTCTCAATTGGACAAATGCTTTATAAATATAGAAGTCAGCAAAAAAATGAAACATGTCAAGTTAGTCGATCTTTGTCTAGAATGTATTTAGATGGAGTTTTTTGGTAGTAGCATTTTTACTGAAAACTTGCTACTGGATTGAGCGTATTGATGGTAATTTGAGCCTCTAATGTGAAAATGGGTAAAGTTTTACTGTAAATGATACAAGGTTCAAACAGGGGAATTGTATAGCTAACTGAAATGGAAATGGGTCAACTTAAGTTGTAGCCTTTCGTAAATTTAACTTAATTAAATGTTTATAACTTTCCAAATGGCTTTCTTGAGTCCTAGCATGTCACGTTTCTAACAATAACTAATTAAATATAAAAGATCAAATACCAGTTATTCACTTATATATAAATTTCTAAAAATTAGACAGGAATTGTTAACTGGTCAACCAGTCCGACCCTTTTGAAGTGCTATCCAACCCCCCATTTTGCCACGGGATAACATGATACACTGTTGATAATATGATTTAATAATATATCATAACCACTTTAGAAAAGCTGAAATGTGTTACTAACTTATTGATTGATTGATCTTAAATATATGCTAACACCTTGTGCAGGGGTGGGTGATGTCAGATTCTCTTCTTAATCCTGGCCGAGCTCGGATATATGAACAAGTTAAATAAGGTTACTAGTAACTTTGAGTTTATTCAGAGCCATTTTGTTGAGTTTCCCTGCCACTGTCCAACTCCAACAAGAGCAAGTTATAAAGGAAGCTATGTATAGTCCATGAGTATAATCATGAGAAACTCACTTCAAAGTTCTTACTACTGGGGAATAATAGCAGGCATAAAACTAAATATCAATTTCTCATCTTTTATTTCGTGTGGCTATAATCCATTTTCTCCATGACTCAGATCTGGTTGAGTTTGTATATGTAAGCAATTTTTATTATTTTATGGGTATATCTATTTATGCATACGAGGGGATCATCGTAGACCTTAGCATGTACGCTAATGTTCTGCCAAGGCTGCCAAGGTCAGCCTATTCTGAATTTCTCGTAGTACAAATACTATTATCTGTATCCTTTTGTATCTGTCGACTCCACGTACATTCACGTGCTGGTGACATACAATTCAAGTGCATATCTGGGCACATATTGCTACAAGTATATAGGTAACTTAGTGCATGATTGGGACTTTGGGAGATACACAGTTCGCGATATCTAGTTCTTGTTTGTTTTCTGTTTTTTTACACGACCCTGTAGATTCTTTGTTTTAAGCTCATTAACTACAGTATGCTTCATACTTAAAGATGACAAGAGCCTTCGTTTTTCTTTAACATGATAAGTGTGTGACAACTCATTGCAGATGCTTATAGAAGGACAGATCTTGAGATGCATGGCTTATTCATACGTATAAAGCATTTGTAGCTCTTTTACTACATCTGTTAAGTTTAGGGCTAATAGCTTAGAAAGTATCCGAACTTATCACAAAAAGCTTTATTGGGGTCCTAACTAAAAACACAACTTTTATGGCCTTAAACTTTTCAAAAACTGCTTTTGTGGGGTCTCTGTTTTCCTCTTAACAAAATTGTCGACGTGTACTGTTAGTTTTTATTTACCTTTATTAAATAATTTCCACCTCACTAAATTATATCCACCTCATTAAAACTTTTCACCTCATAACTTTTGGTTTTTTCAATTTAGGGTTTGATAAAATTGGGGACCGGGTTGAGATAGGGGATTTGTGGGTGGGTGTGCTTTCTCAATTTAGGGTTTTCATATAATATATGTTGTATGTATATGTATATATAGCCCTCATGTGTTTTATTATGTTTTAATGAGATAGAAAGTTTTAGCGAGGTGGAAAGCTTTAGTGAGGTGAAAATTATTTAATAAAGGTAAATAAAAACTAACGTACACGTCGGCAATTTATGTTAAGAGGATAACGGAGACCCTACAAAAGCAATTTTTGAAAAGTTTAAGGCCATAAAGGTTGCCTTTTTAGTTAGGACCCCAATAAAGCTTTTTGTGACAAGTTTGGTTACTTTCTAAGCTATTAGCCCTTAAGTTTATAAGTAGAATGCATAAAATATCCGATTACTCTAATTTTTAATCGAAGAGATAATTAAATAATCTAACCTTGTTGCATATCAAAATTAAATCTTAACAGATTTAGTAAAAGAGTTACAAATGCTTTATACGGATGGCCCAAATGTATTTTAGTACCCTCAATTTGGTTGACTAAGTGTTCTACTACCATTAATTATTAAAAGGTGTAGTATAGAACCGTAGACTTGGTTAACAATGTCTTTTTTTTCCCGGTAAATGGCCGTCATCCCCTGATGATATATTAGAATCAAAGTGTTTAGTATAAATAATGTGGCCACATTCAATTTATGTATGGCATCCCATACATATTACATAAGAACTCGCTAAAAGCAGCCTTTATAAAACTACATATAAATAGTCAAAACATAGATTCCCTATTTGCATGAAACCCGTCCAAAAGCATCTTGGATAGGAGCATGAATTCTTGGGTTATGTCCGTATGACAATTTGGTCAGTGAGCTTCCACTCTTCCAAGAGTCTTCTATTACGTGAATTTGATTTAAACTTGAGGGACATTAACCTATCACCTCTTTCAATTGGCTTGCGTTTCTTATGTCTGATAAGAAGAGGCGTGCATTACGCTCTTGCCATATGAAGTATGCAGCGGCCGCTACTACTAACCTTCCAATAACACTTTTCACAAAGTTCCTCTTTGATGCTATAAATAGCTAGTCAACAATATTGTCCCAAGTTTCAACAACATTATGCATGTTCGCCATGGCCGAACAAGGTGCCATACCTGCAAAAAAAAATTACACTCGAAGAAAAGATGTGAGTGTGTGTGGATGCCCCTTTTGCACAATGGACAACATGTAAGCCTTAAATTAGTCTCACTTCCGACATCCCAAGCTTTCATGTGATCATGAGTCTTAAGCTTGTTACATACTAGCCAAACGTGAAATGCATGACGGGGGATACATTGTCAAAACCAAACTAAGTTAGCCCAGGATACCTCATCTTGTTTAAACGGGGAGTGTCCCATACCTCACTCGCGCAATAATCTCGTTTAGATCCATTCATATTTTTCCAAACTACTCGATCAATTCTATCCTCAATCTGAGGCATTTGAATATTAACTAAAAACAAGAAAAAGGTCGTGCCATGCTTGAGGGCAAGTCCAAGGTCCACCTGAGATCAGATTAGCAAGCATAGTGTTTAGAGTTAATCATGCCTTCATAGTCTCCCTTGGTGAAATAAACGCACGCCATGGACTCTGGTTGCACCAATTGTCACTCCATGCGTTGGTGTTTAATCCGTTTCCAATATTTTTTCATATGTGTGGTCGTATAGTGGGCCGTAGTGTAAGGTCCCTATTGTCGTATAGATTGTAATATGACGTGATTCGTTATGTCAAGAGTGCAAGATCCTCATGATATAACTAGATTGCTATTACCTCCTGTCAATTAATGAGCAATTAATCAACCTAAGGTCATGCACGAGGTAGTAGTTCGTGTAGGAGATCACACGAGCAACAATTCGACTTTTTAGTTGTTAATTCGTTACCTAAAATCAGTATTTATACTTGTATAATGTTGATTCGTGTGGGCTTGGACTTAATTCGAAGTCCATAACCCTATATCCATCAATCGGCTTGTCTTCGCGCTAACGTCAACACAAGGACATTCCAACGTGCTGCTGACGTTAGCACGAGGGTGCGTATCTTGAACTTTATTTTGCTTTGTACATACCGTCCAACCACCATTTAAGTGTTTTACAACACTTTAACCTTGACTCTACATCCTTGTACATGCAAAACAATAAATATAACACACAAAACGTAACAATAAACATATAACGATCTTATACTGAAGTTCACACGTAATCAATTAAACACAAAACGTATGTCCTAACGACTTATTATTCAACAATTACATAAATATTCCTAAGAACAAAAACATTAACCAAATCTTCGTTCCTACCGTCACACAAATCTGCATGAATCTTCTCAGCCAAACAAAATCCAAGAATATTGCGATAGCGTCTAACTTCAGTTCTCCAAAATCTCTGAGTTGTACAAGGTGTCTTAATCAATCTTCGTTGATCACCTCTTGACAAATTGACAACTTGCATTGGATCATACATGCGAAGGAGCATCTTGCTCATTGAATTATCAAAAAACATTTGTGCTTCACCTGACTTGATATCTATATGTATGTTAGAGTAGTCAACATATTTTGATCCCATTTGATAGCGGGAACTTGTTTAATACACTTGATCTTCCTTTAAACAAACTTAACTGTGCCATCTGGCTTTGTAATCTTCTTCGGCGATCTAGGTTTAACCAATCTTTCCGTAGGTTTCAAACCTCTATCTCCAAAATGCCAATTTCTTTCCTTTTGCAATCTCTGCCAAAAGTAATCAGCATATCCATTATTCTGAAGATTAACAAACCATCTCTATTCTAAATCCATCAAATATGAATCATTTAGACTTTGGAAATGTTTTAAGTTTCTTGACATGTACTGGCAACCATCTTTTCTCTTAATAACAAATAATTTGATTTGTTCATCATAAAACCAACTTTGTGTCACTGAGAAATAAGTAGGTACGTCCTTGTCTTGGATAAACTCCCAAAACATCGACGACTTTAAAGTTTCACCCATTGGTAAACCAGTAGGACCCGTATAAGCTGGAATCCTTCGATCAATACAGAAGTCAGGATCTTGCTGCGCCGGAGGAATAATGAAATCTCTTATATCAAACTCCCGCGTAGCATTAATCTTCCAGCCAAGAAAAACAATAAAGTCCTTTCTTTCATGAACTATCTTTGCAAATACTTTGAATATTAACTTTGCAGCATTCTTTGGTTCATCTGGACTAATTCTGATCGGATTAAGTCTGAAATGTTCCTCTTCAGCTATCGGTTCTATTGGAATGTCTCTATCATCTCCAAAGACATGATCAAAGTCATAAGGTTTTGTTAGCAACCTTTCCCATTCTGATCTAGGAACAATTTCTCCTTCTTCCAGATCTTTATCAACAATACTATCTAAGTCATCATCAATATCATCGATGTTGTCCAAAGCACCTATTTGAAGCTTATCTGCAATTTAGAGTTTCAAACATACAAAGATAAAGAACATAGAAATATATGAGTCAAGACATAAATAAAGACAAGTATAAATACATAAAACAAGATAAAATAATATTATATCTTAAATATAATGTAACTACTTTTTTTTGGTAACGACCGTCAACCCTGGTTATAATATATAATCAAATAAGTTCAGGCAATCTAGCAGAATACTAGATTGGCTTATACAAACATGCTTAAAGCAACATCCAAGTAAAGAAAGGTATAAACATCTAGCTTTCTACATAACATCATATACATCTTAAAACAAATAGCCAATAACTAAGAATTAAAAGATGGCAGCTACCAAGCGATTCGCAACTCATCCAAGCGTCTTGATCTCTTGAACCGAACATAAACAACTTCAAATGTACCACTTGAATAATTTCAGCAGCAAGTTGATCATGAGGTTTCTTTTTCTTAGCAAAAACCTTGAATTTCTTTCATTCCAAATCGAATATACAGAAGTAGCAAAAACTAATTTATAAACGATACTTCTTGCTGACCTCTTATGCGCAAAAATAAGTAGCTCGTTGACAATATCATCCCAACAAAAAGAATGATATTGGAATTCAGCCTTTATCCGGACAATATCCTAAACCTACATAGAGTATGGGTATTAAAAGAGATGGGCATGTGAATTCTGAACGATGTCACATAGAGGGCAAACAAGATCACAACTATTAACCCCATCAGCCACATCCCAAGCTTGAAGCTGATATTGAGTTTTCAACTTCCTCCTAGTAGCAAGCCACTTGATACCATGGGACCAGATTAGCATGGGGTCGAAGATCATTCCAAGCTAAACCAACAGAAAATTCATCAAGATTACCATTTCTATCTTTCCACAAGATTTCATCTGCTTTAGTTACCTCCAGAATTGGAGGATCACCAAAAACATACCTCGAACTCCATTCAGTCGGCCACATCTATTTGCCATTAACCACAACATCAGAAACTTTAGCATTAAGATTAAAACCAGCAGAAGTAATTATGCGTGGAGACAACTTATCAAACAAAGGACAATTAGTGCACCAAGAGTCAAACCAAACAAAAGTTGTGTTACCATTACCAAGTCGGTGCCAAAAATGCTCTTAATAATCTGGCGAATTTGAGGAAACTTCTGCCAACTCAAAGTGATACTACCTGTTGGTTAAATGGCCCAAAAACTTTTATCTCTTAACTTGTACATGTGAATCCAGCGAACCCAAAGAGATTGCTTTAAAGTTAACAGTCTCCAAATATGGGAAGCAATAAGGGCAATTGAATGGCTCAATCTTTGGAATCCCTAGTCCACCTTCTTCTTCTGGTAAACAAACAATATCCCATGATACTTTGGCCTGACCGCGTTTCAAAGTTCGTTGACTCCATAGAGACCCTCTGTAACAACCGCTTTAAAAATAAATTAAATAAAATAAACAAATTCGAGATTTTAATATATTATAATAAAACGTTAGACTTTGAGTCGTAA
>JANDBE010000045.1:9154285-9166103 GCA_024320915.1 Erigeron philadelphicus | reverse complement strand
GGCATTTTGGTATTGTAGGTTTAACACTATTGTCGCTATTAGTGAAGGTAGACCCAAATATAAAAGTCATTTTGACGGCCTGTCTCTCAATGTTTGGGGAATGTTACCGCTCTGTTAACCCAACACCTCCTACTGTAAGTATACAACTAGCATGTATGACATTAGATTATGAAAGTTAGCGATACATATTTTTTTTTAGTGTGTGTATTCTGAGAATAAACTTTTTGGTGGATTTGATACTATGACTTTTAAGCAACAAATTGGGAAAAAATAATGTAACTTGAGAATGGAAAACGGACAGTATAGCTAATATTGTACATACAAGCAACTTTGTCATGTTTTAGCATAAACTATTTTCGGCTCCCTACCCAAAGTGCCCATTTTACCACTTCTGTTCAATAGCATTTGACTTTTTAGGTTTGTCCCACTAATATGCACTAGGAAAACTCTAGGTTGTGATGATATAAGAGGCGAGCGGGTGTGAATCGGAAATCTGGAACCATACCAGTGCACTAGCGTGTTTCTTTGTTTCCCTGAAGCTTCATTAATGCACATAATGCCTTTCCTTCAAAAACTCCCACATGCCACTTTATACTCGATAACATAAATATAGTTGTATTATAGATTCACAGTATAAAACTATTCTGTAATCGGCCACTAACTTCAGTTCTGAAACTTTAGTCTTAACTTCGTTTAGTCAGAAGAACTTAGAACGGCGGTAGCAGGGGGAAAGGCAAGGTCACATCCTGCCGTCATAGCTTGCCTTAAAATTTCTTAAACTAGGCTATATGTGATTATGTTTCGATTTCGAAGTCAAGCTATAAATATATTATGTTTACCTTTCAGGCCTGGCAGTTAGAAATGCATTTATGAAAATCATGGGTCTCAATGACCAGTGCATACCGAGGTGGGTACCATCGCCACATTTCATTGCTCTCCCTGGTGACTAGAATGATACCTTTGGTGCACTGCCAATAGACAAGATCAAGTTTAATCACATGTGGGAAGATGTTGCATCGAGCAGGTATACGTATATTACATGCAGTGACTCACAAAAAGTTTTAGTTTTTCTTTTTGACGCATTAGACATTGCATATAGAGTTTAAATTGAGCCATTTGTTTGTAAATGGGTCAAATACTGTGTTCTTGGTAAAAAGAGGTTCAAAACTATGTTCACCACATTGTATACCTATCTATACACTATATAAAACACGACTTAGGCTTTTCTAATTCTGTTCTCAGGTTCTCTATTGCACCCTGCATGCTTTAGGAAAGAAAAAACATGGTAAAATCCAACGTGGCTTTGTTTAGCCAAGGAAAGGAATGCGGTTGATGGTAAAAGAGCAGTTATGAGTGTGTAGGCCCAATTATTATTGTAAACCGTCTTCTCTGAGTTCTCTCCCTCCCTCTTTTTTTCTCTCTGTGTCTCCTATATGTAATCCATCTTCTCCAAATTATTCTTGAATCGGCTGTGGAATTACCATATGCATCAAAAAAGAATACATGATTATTTCTTAATCCATTTGAGGTATCCTCCCGTTTCCAGTCGACGATTTTTGAATTATCAATTTTAGGATTTTTTTTATATATATATTGTATCAATTTTCGCATTCAAGTTCAGGAATATGGGATTAATGGGTAATATATTACCGTGTTTCTACATTCACAAATCGCCGAATATCTCTAATCATGTTTATCATGCCTCATCTGTTCCCTTATCTTTTGAAGCAGGTTTGTTTGGATTGAATGATTGATGTTTATAAACCAAGGCAGATGGAATACAAAGGGTTGGCGAAAATATGTGAAGTGAATTAGAAAAAGAATCAAGTGTGTAGGTAACTAACTTCATTCTTCTTTTACACCTAGAGCAAATTATCCTTATTTCATATGCAATTTCTTTCCAATTTCTACAATCCAAGTTTATCATGTACTAAATTATATAGCCCGAATGCACAATGCTTTGGCCAGCCTTATGTAAGATAGCCCAATGGTTTCGTGTGATTGGGACGAATGCTTCAAAAACTCATTGCTATGGGTTCAACTTTGTTGAGCAGCGTATAGACGTATGCTCCTGAAAAGGTCAATCAAACCCAACCCTAATATATGAGTTGTTTACACGATGATATACGCATTATGATTACTTTGCATACGTGGTTGACTGATTTGTTACGCTGTATGGATGAGGTTGCAGCTAGGCAGTAAAATTTGCAAAAGAAGAGCTTGGAGGTTGTTGAATCGGTTGGTGTATCAAGTTAACTCGACCTCACTAGGACAGCTAAATGCTTTAGTCCGATGTAAGTAACATTGAGCTATTTAATATTTTCAGATCCTAATGTATTTAATCTTGTGAACTTAAAAACATCTATATTTGGTGATGCATTTTCAAGATTCTAATGAGAAAGGCACACATGAGAATCTTGATTTTACAGCACTTCAAAGATGGATTTGTAAGTATAGTTGACTGAGTGCTTATATGCATCAATATATACTTAGGAAATATTGATGTGCGATATGGAACTACAAATATGATTAATACCTCACTCATTTACATTTGCGCTATTTGAGAAAAGCAATGCATATATAACCAATTAAACAAACACATACTTGCTAGAAGAGTTAAAATATGCTAAGGTTTATCTTGATTCTACATCAATACAAGTTATTGTTTCTCCATTCAAAATTCTACACCTTAATGAAATCTGGTTGGCAGGCAAGAGTTGCAAAACTTTGTGTAGAATTCTTGGGGCGAAGCTTGACTTGTGAAGCGTACCACATGAACGAGCCTAATTCTAATGGTATGTTTAAAGTCAACCATAAGGATATGTAAAAAAAAATTCTTTTTTGATCATGCATTAACTTTGGAATTTGGAATTGTCTAATTATACAAATTTTGTACTCGAAATGTTTTTAGTTATTATATGTGGTATTTTAGATCAAATACCAATCGTTTGTCAAAAGTATTTAAAATTTTGGGTTTTTATTCAGATTTTTCAAGATAAAGATATACCTTTCATAACTAAGTTCGGATTTAGGTAGAGAAGTTAATAAAGATGGAGAACGAAGTAAAGATATATATACCATGCCCGAGCTGTTTGGAAATTAAAATCTTATGTTTATCATCTCTTTTCTATCGTGCTTTTCTTCTCTATCATGTGCTATCTTTGAGCCGAGGATTTAGGGGCCATAACTTACTGGGAAATTTAGAGGTGGCAAAATGGGTGGGTTGGGTAATGTGTCAAACTGGATTTGGTCATAACTGTTGAGTTATTTTTGATTTCATGTATAATTTTCGTGTTTATACGAATACAAAAACAATATTGTTACAATAAACTATCAGTTTTCTAATGAATTGAGTTAGGAGCTTATATCTGGCTAAAATATAGTTTCGAAAACTTTTGACCTTTTCTTTCAATTCGTTGACATGGTTTGATCATAGTTAAAAGTAGTTGGGAAATATATTTCACAAATGATGGAATCCAGAGAGGCTGTTTTAAAGACCAATTGTCGCAACGTTGATAATGATGACAAAAGGATTTTGTCACAAATGGAGGACAGAACCACAAGTTCTGACTTTGGTAGATGACAAATCTTTAAGTGACAAAATGGTTATCACCCACAACAACATTCCCATATCAGAAGCCCATAAAGATGTTGCTTCTCAAAGTGATGATAAAGGGCTAAAGAAGGTGAAGGTCTCCAAGCGTCCGGTTGAAGAATTGGGTTCGGGGAAACCTGTCTTGCTTGAGAAGAAAATAAGAAAGAAAGAATAGTTGATGTCTTATGGTACACAGGCAGCTCTTTTGGTGAATAACTCCTGCCAAGGTATCGACAAAGCACATGTAACATGAAGATGACCATAGTTTTACTTGACATCTTAATGTATTAGACATAGTGTTGATTACTTATGGTGACCGCATGTTGTTTAAGGATTCTGGGTGATGATACTGCAGCAAGTGTGACAGGGACAGGAACTATCAAAGATTGTGGCTAGAGACATCCATTTGGGCTTTTTGATGAGTTAATTGTTTTTTTTGTTTGTCTTTCAATAACAGTATTATGATTTTTGTTTTTGATTAAGCATTTTGGTGTCTTATGTTTCCGTTTACATGTTGTTGTTGCTTGGCACATTAGTCTTCATTTAATGTATGATTGTCGTTATCCCCTGTTTAAATCATGTGAAAACCCATACTTCTTTAGGATTTATACTGTGTGCCCCATTTTTTGTTATGCATTCTTTGTGTGTAATGTTGGTATGTGTATTGGTGTCTCCGTATTAACTTGATTGGCCAGCAAAGTATCACGGACATCATGTGTGTCTCCATATTAACTTGATGTAATTTTTTAAGGATTTGCAAGACGCATTTGTTCTTTGTGGGATCTTCCGGAAGAGTGGGTCTGGGCGAAAGAATGGTTAATATTATGGAGCGCCATTTGTTGACGAGGAATTGGAGTGACTTTGGGCCAAAGATCTTTATACATGTCATAAACTTCTGATGATTTATATATTTTTCTGGCATATATAGTTTCCTTTTTGTTCATATATTTTATCATTGCTTTCTTTTACCTCAGATGTTTTCATCTGACATCGTATGCGGATATCACCCTCTTCCATCAGAATTCCAAACAGGCAGGTTAAAAGCTACCAATTTTCTAGAGGGGCGTTCACCCACTTACAAGTATCTATTGCATTACAGTTATCAACATTCATCACATTCACAGTTAAGTTCTGGTGATTGTGATTATGGTATGGACGCTAAAGAGTTCCTCCTTGATGCTCCCGAGGTGTGCTTCTTTATATGCCATGACTTATTATTGCACAAGAAGGATGGGGCGTAGAGTGCTCTTTAGAGATGATTGCAGGTATATAACGCACTTTTGCCTTACTAGCCTTTGGATGCAATGTATCGATTGTAGATGTTACAAATTTTACCCATGCACTTTTAAATGGATTGGTTTTGGTTATGCGTTTCCTTTGACGAATCAAGTAAGAATAGATATAAAGTTAACTCTTTACCAGGAGTAATCAAAAGCGTGTAATTTTTAGTGTATATAATTTTCTCATATATTTTGTTGAAAAGAAATTATTATTTAAGTATATAACGTCATGGCTAACATTAGCTATTATTTAAATAATCTAATTGTTCAAGTCAACCAAATCACTATTACCATCTTACCATTTTTCCCTTCTTTTACCTCAGATTCTTTGATTAGAAATTGCAGAGTCGTAGACATATATCACCCTTCTCTATTAGAATTCCAAACTGGTAGGTTAAAAATTACCATTTTTCTACAGGGATATTCACCTGCTTCCAAGAATCTATTGCATTACGATTTTTAACATTCATCACATTTAGTACATGCACTCGGTACGGGGTGGCTGTGAATACCAGAAGCACGGACAGGGGGTGGCAGGCACAAACTATCTTATGGGTCATTTTTGCGACAGTCAAAGATTGAGATACTATCAATCACTTTGTGCTCGATTTTTAGGAGGCGATATTTGTGGGCTGGATAATTAACCAAAGTAGGGCTATTCATATCACACATCAAAATGGGTTGGCTGTAATCCTCAAATATATCAAGTTTTGTCGGTTTTAAGATATATATAATCATGAAAATTATATATTTTCCAGGGGAGGTCTTGGGTTCAAGGCTATTAAGTTTCTCCTTGAAGCAAGGCTAATCATGAGATGACGACTTACACCATTTTTTAGACTTTTAATGCCCCTGCTATGTATGTCACCATTCAGGTGCCAATGATGACTGGTGAGCTTTCCTACCCATGTTATTTAATGTGGAATATTAAACAAATAGCTTCTCATTAAAATGCTTAAGTTGTATGGACCTGCAAAAGATCATTTCTTGAAGTCGAAAGTGAAATATGACCAATGATGACATGAAAATGTTCCAAAACTATAATCATCCGTCCTTACCTATCAAAATTGGCCTTGAAGTCATTCTCATAAATCGAATTAGGCAAATAAAGTAGATGTACGAGCCACATGAAGGTCCTGCAACAGTAACACCAACCCTCTTCATTTCAATAGAAATCACACATCCCTTACATGTCTTATAAATCCCTATTATTTCATCCATACAAAACCATGAAAAATATGTTGTGGATTAGTACTATTCTTACTTGGGTGTGCCTCTGGTAGCAGTATCCAATGGCCACAAGTTAATTTTAATAGCCTAATCACACTAAAATGGATTGTTAGTTTGCTCCTCAAATTGTGGTTTGTATTGATGTTAATTGGCTGATTTTAGTTTGTGTTTTGGTAATCTGTGACGTTTTGTTGTTTGTTGTATTATTTAGCTTAAACACAAAGCATTGTCTACTTGCTGCTGGAATTTTTGCTTTTCAAATCTTATACGTTGGTGTTTTTAAGTTGGCCTGTGTATTTATATAATAAAACTAGGTTCCGACCGCATATAGTTATTGATGTGAGAAAGATTTGACCACTACTATTTTGGGTCTCAAGATTTCAATGCCTAGGTTGCACCTATGTAGCAAATGGCTCACCTTCGTGATAAGGACTTCCTTGTTCCAAAAAATAACATCCATGTCCATGCATCTGCCATTAGATAAACAATTTAAATAAATGTGTATATATGTAATTTGTTGGGAGTAGAATCACTGATATAAAATAAAATGATGAGATAATGTGAGACCCTTGAATGTATTGTGGTACGTTTCTGATTCATATAAGTTGGTGAATTGCTATGCGTTATAAAATTTCATAATGGACATACAAAGTAGCAGCCTGTAAAACATTTTCAACTTGATGAAAACAATTTTGATATATACAACTTAAAGAGCATCATCAACTTTTGGAACAATCATGGTTTAGTCTCTTACCCTCTTCTTTTTATTTAATATTTGCCTCTGATTGTGAGAGTTTTTGTTGAGGAGACACGATGGGCCGGTTAGATAATGGTCAATATTCGGATGGGAGTAGCTGAATTCACAAAACCCTAAGTTCGAGCAACAATGCATCCATAGCCATAACCAATTGCTTCTTCCAGTTAGTTGCTTTTGTTAGGTAAGCTAGATACTATTTATGTTTCACTTGAACTAATACTTTATACATTGCTATTTTGTTATTTAACATACAATGTAAGTCTTTATGTTTTGAATAATAAAATTATATGTGACTATCATAAGTCAAATTTACTGGTAGAGTCTAACTAAAGTTCAATCACTCGTGTGTCGATAGAAAATACTTGCTTCCCAGGAGGTATAACCGCAAATAGCCGTTTTGTGATATCATTGGAACTTTTTGAAAGTACCACATGTGGGATATAAACTTTTAACTTCCTGATGGAGCTTGCCAACTCTTGACTACAGGAGGGCTGGAGCTTGCCAACTCGGGATTTACTATGGACACAAATTTTTAACTTCCTGATGGACAGCTCATCGCCACATCGCTTTTGGTGCTGAGAGGTTTAATTGCCATCGTGATTGGAATAGAAGTAGCGGGTTATCATGAAACTATATATAACTCCATATGAACTTTTTAGGTCAGTTGAGATCTTACCAAATTACATGTTGATTACTTTCATTATTATTCACATCAAGCAACTTATGTCCAAGAGGAACTATACACAAATTGTACTAATTTTTAAACAAGTTGAAACCTTTGTGTAAAACTTAATGTTGATAGTGAACTCGACTAACTATATGTGTTTATTTATAAGTATGCTAGAATGTTTGACTCTATCTTATGCAACACTAATTGTATGGGTTTCTTGAACGCATCATCTAAACAACTTTTGATTCCAATGATCCCACCATGTAAGACTTTTTTTTATTTGGGTTATGTAAACGCAGCAGCCAGCCCAACTTCCTGTCCAGCCTCCTTATAACTCTTTTTCGATTTGGATTATATAAATGTAGTAGCAAGGAAAAGTTTTTATAAATCCTACTTATAAAGTTTTTACAACATATATAATTCTCCCAATAGTTTCATTAGGCATGAGATTGGAAGAAACACTCCAATCTCTTAATTTTAGGAACTTACAAATTTCTAACGAACAACCAAGTCATTTGGCCTGAAACTTTTTATTGCTTTTCTATTAATTATTATATTTTTATATTTATAAGGTGATGAATAATATGATTTTATGAAACAACTTTGATTAGCGAATTAAAAACCAGCAACAAAGTACATGCAAACAATATATTTAAAAAATGACGTGTGTAGGATGGGCATTTAAACCCTCGTCTTTATTATTATCAGTTCATACTTTATTTTCTTTTTTTGCTGGTTAATTTCATATAAATAATCGAAATTTAATTCTTGTGTCTTCTATTTTATAGCCATAATATAATAATGATAAATGATTGAGTTTATTTATTCTATAAATTATAATGACAAATGAAAGAAAAGTGTGAGTTTGATAAATTGTAATTTTTACTTATTTTTATTGACGTTCATAAAATATGAGTGTAATTTCGTTTAACGTGTATTTTTGGTTGTTAAAATTAGGGTAGAAAACTTCACATACTGTAAAAACTTTTACTATCCAAGTTTGCTACAATCTGAACAATGGGTTTCTTATATGAAGAAATAGAAGAGATGAAGGAGATAATTCTATAACTAATGCATTGGACATTTGAAAAAATTGATTCTCTATGCTCATTGACTAAGGTATATTATTACCTTGAGATTTTATGTACATAAATAACTGCTTTTGTTTTTTTTTATTGTCATGTTAAGTTGTATTCTTAGATGATAATTATGACTAATCATGTCTAAACTATCTACTATGTGCTAGATATTATCTTGAAAAATTCACTCAATATGCGTATTAGTAATTATTCAACGAAATTATTTGTAGTTTCTGTATGCAAACCAACTGTCCGGTGAAAACCCATTATCTTTGCTAATTATATGAAAACTTTTTATATTGTCCATGTCGATTTTAGCTAATTGTTTGAACTTCATGTCTTTTACTCACAAATTCACTATAAACACTGGATTACAAAACCACAAAATCATTCCATTTATTTTGCATGTAACAATTTAATCCATCTTTTTATCTGATTCTGGTGTTCTATCTAATGTCACCAAATTATCTGCATTCACAACTGAAGTTATTTGTGAATTTTATTCTTATTTACGAGTTAGCATAAATGATCATACGTCTCTTATGTTCCATTGTGTTTTTGTAAGGGATCACTTTTATGAATTTACGCCCAATATCATTAATATATATTTTGGATTGCCTGATAATGAAACAATATAGATTTTCATGATGAACTTTCTAGGTGTAATGGTTAAGTCATGGCCTAAAGAAAGTTTTACTTCTAACATAGTAATTCCAAAATATATGGCTCTTTTTTATGTTGGTATCTTTAATTGGGTTCCATCTTTAAATACCAACTTGGTTTCTGAATTGATGGTAGAGTTTTGTATGCTATTGGTGATAGTACGTAATGGTAAGTTTTATGATTTTGGATAATTGATTTTTGATCAAATAATTAAAATTTGTGAGACGTATGATGAGTTTCATCATATTATATTTCCCCGTACCATATAGGGTATCATGTTGAATCAATATAATTCGTCTTCCATATATGAACCAATTTTTATTTCACTATACGAGATTTATGTGGTTGAAAATGGATCTAATAATCTAACATATTCTTGCAACAATGTCTCTGGTATATAAGAAGTTGATTAAATTTCACGAGAAGATGTAGTCAAGTCAATGTAATGGAACAAATCAAGCATTAAGTCAACTTAAGAATTTAATGTTTAAGTATGTAGTTTGTGGCTTTTTATATTTAGTTATATGGTAATATTATGTTCACATGGAAATCTAATCGACGTTATTGTAATATATCTTCCTATTTATGATGTTATTGGTTTATACAAATATGTTTCTTATTGCTTATGTGTATAATTGCTTAAAGAATAAAGTTTAAAAAATTGCTTACGACTACACGCGCATCGCGCGGGTCATCTTTATGATGTTATTGGTTTATACAAATATGTTTCTTATTGCTTATGTGTATAATTAGCATGTAACATTAGAGACACCCCGGTGACATCCAATTGGACAATATGCGGAGTTCGAACTATGCATGTAGCAAGGATTAAACCCAGAACTCTCCAATTGGGTAGCAATAAATGTACATCATCAGAATCTTGAATTAAAGTTAAAAAAATTATTTAAGGTTGTAAGCGTATCGCGCGGGTCTAAGCACTAAACTTTTATTTATATAGTATAAAGAACTGGAAAAGATACAAAGAAATTTATGCGGATGGTGATGTATTTACTAATCCATCATGTTTTTGCAACAATGTCCCTGGAATACAATAAGTTCATTGAATTTTACTATAAGATGTAGACAACTCGATGAAAACAAAGAAAACAAGTATGAAGTCTTTTGAAGAATGTAATGTTTAAGTCCGTTGTTTCTATGAAGAAGTCGACCAATGTTAAGAAGTAGTTTCCATGTTATGCTTTCTCACTTAGTGAATAAGTTTAGTTACTTTCCTGATGTGTTTTTATGTTTGCCAACTTAAACATTTTGTTTTTTTATGTAATTTTTACTTATGTAATCTGCTTGACTTATATTTTAATGGTTTATGTTTTTAACAATGGATATGGTTGTATGTCAATAACCTTTTTTATTTGTTGATCCATTTTTCTAATTGCCTAAATGTATAATTGGTTAAAATATAAAATTTGTAAAATTGCTTAAGACTGCACACGCATCGCGCGGGTCTAAGCACTAGTATTATATAAATGTCATTTTATAATTTGCTAGTTAATTCCTATGTGGCATGCTTTAGAATGCAAGAAAACCCAAAAATCCCTACAATATTTCTCCATACAAAGTCTACGGATTAGTTACTTTTAAAAAGTGAAGGTTTTTGAAAATTTGAAAGTGTAACCGTTCGTGTATTGGATTAGTTACTTTTAAAAAGTGAAAGTTTTTGAAAATTTGAAAGTGTAACCGTTCGTGTATTGCTGTGGCAGTTTTCTTATGTGTGTATGTCTATATAAAGCCACTTCCATTCAGTTAAGACATTTAAAAAAAAAACACCTTTCAAAACATAAACACATAATACCAGTTAGCATGGCTTCGCTAAACCATGTTTCAATTGGAAATTTACGTACAAATAATAAGCCATGTACAATAACTGTTAGTATTGTATCTCTTATGTGCGTCTTGATTTTATTGGTAAAGAATATCACTCCATCATATATGGATTGTGATACATTTATGGTTGAATACATATATATCGGTTGGTAATCAAGATTTTTTACATCATCCTAATACATATAGTGATCAATCCATATGAATACATTTATTATGTCCAATTCAATTATATCTATTAATACAATTTTAAAATAAGCTAAAAATAATTATTTAGGGTTGTCCGTGCATTGCACGGGGTCTAAGCACTAGTATATATATATATATATATATATATTTACATATCTTAATCCTCTATTTTGTTAATATTTATTTAATAAATGGCCAACCTTTAATGAAAATATTTTATAAAAAAAAAACAATTGTGCTTTTTTTTTATTTTTATAAATTGATATGTATTTTTCAAATTATATATTGTACACTTTTTGTTTTTTTTTACCGAGTATAATTCTATATCTTTTAGTCAAAAATTGTTGTTTGTGTTTGTATTAAACTTAGATATAAAAAAACTGCAAATTTTTTGTTTATTTAAAATTTAAAAATAGAAAAAAGGATAAACTTGAATCAATACAGTAAAACCTCTATAAATTAATAATGTCGGGACCGAGGTTTTTTATAAATTTATCGAGATATTATTATATCGAT
>JANDBE010000045.1:8964547-8977496 GCA_024320915.1 Erigeron philadelphicus | reverse complement strand
ACAAACATGTGAGAGGTTTTTCACCCAACTTGGGTGCCTAACAGCCTCATATTCCCAAACCCCTATATATATATATAAAGGTTCTATGTTAAATAAAACAAAAAATCTAATGGAGGGAACCTTAGCCCTGATACCATAATTGGATATTCATCGACTCGCCCCGTATGAGCCATATGATGCCGGTACAATATCTTCATCCTAATCCCCACATGATCTGGGCACCTTGAAGAATCGAACCCGACGTATTTAGACTTTACATGTGGGTCTAGGTTTCATTGGTAACGGGTTCCTTAAAAAATTATTTTTTGTGTCAAGCGGGGATTGAACTTGAGACCAAGGTCACCCAAGTGTTTTCTTTACCAATAGGCTAACTCTTTATTGGTAAATAAAACAAGTATTAAGGTAAAACAAATAAACAATAGGTTTTTTTCTCTATAATTCACCGTGCATCATGAAAAACATCGTGCATCTATATATATATATATATACACTCGTGTTTCGTGAATTTTATCATGATCTAAGGGTCAAGATCAATGTACATGTTTTATTCAACACACAATTTTGAAACGTAAAATCTGCTTCCTCCAACTCAATTTGACATTTGCTCATGTTGGGTTTTGGCAGGGCATGGGAGTAGCAGGTAGTGTAAAATAACTCCAACTCAATTTAACATTTGCTTGCTCATGCTGGGTTTTGACAGGGCATAGAATTAGCAGATGGTGTAAAATAAGACTGATCAAATAAGCCCGATACCCTGAACATCCTCAAACTCAATTGAACATTTGCTTTGCTCATGTTGAGTTTAGACAGGGCATGAAATTAGCTGTTAAAGATTTGATTACATTTACTTTGCTAATGACGGGTTGACTTTTTGTGCTATTCACTAATCTGCAGTTCTGTACAGTTTTAAGTGCTAAACTTAGAGGACACTTTGGTATACCTTAAGGTTTTTTGATCACTCAAGTTTAATATTTGTATCTATTATCAATCAGTGTTTAAACCTTGAAACTTATAGGTAACTAGACCTATTAACTAAAACTTTTTTAATCAAAACGAATTCTTTACATGCTTGTGTAAAATGTTTAAGGGATACAACTCAAGTCTTGAAAAGAGTAAACGAACTCGTCTAAAAGCTTTAAAGAGTATACACTTCCAACCTTTTCACAATTACAGTACCATCCTAGCAACCATATTACTATTTTCTGTTTTTTCACAAAATTAGATACCAAATAAACCTAAGGGGTGTTTATGTAATCCAACTTTCATGGAAACTGCTGGACACTTCAGGTCTCATTCATGATGCAGAGACCTACGTGCAATGGCTCTATTGGACCATAAACTTCATTTCAGAGAACTAGGCCAAACGATAGACCATCTGAATGTGAAACATTGTCCAAAGGTCAAGAACTGTCGAGCTGTACAAAAGTAATGCAATAACACAAGGCATGACACAAACAAGGCCTAAACATTCACATATAATAATAAAAACTTGCATCTACCAGAATTCCTAAACATACACAAACCACGAGTACCAAAAACGCTTCCTAAATGTTCCAGGCCATATCAACTCCTCAGAGGATGACCACATAGCAACAACATTAGGTTTAAACGTCACACTACTAGGTTATTAAGCTGTCCAAACAAACACTTGAAAGGCATCGAAAACACCTCAACAGAAAAACATGGAGTTGCAAACGTTCTCCTGAAGCTTTGGAAGCGGAGTGACAGGCACCGCCCCAGCTGATGTTACTCCGGTTCCTCCATGGCTTGAGCTTGTTTCAGAGTGCTCCTCGAACTTTATGAACGTCCCCACCTGAGTGGCAGCAAGATGCGCATAGCAAATAGGAGCAACTGTGAACAGACCACAAAAATCAATATATTCAAAGATCAGCCCATTTATCAAATCTAATAATTACGCATAAAGTCACCAAGTGATCAACAATAACTTACCAACAGAGATAGCAGTGGTACTGCGCTGGTAACTGTAAAAAAATAAACAGTGTGTTACAAATCTTGATGTACCGGCAACTAAGGGACACTAAACACAAGATAAAAACCAATGAACCAACAAGGGAACTTACACATAAGATAAAGAGTGCACAAGCTCCTGCAAATCATCTGGTGAGACACCAATTTCATCATAAAGAACATGGTAATGAGTAGGCCGAGTTGTCCCCTGTTTCAATTACGCAATTAGCCAACTGCAGTTTCTTTGATATCCAAAACACATACCCAAAAAACAATAAAACAAAGACTCACAATCATTCCCGCATGTGCACACATGTAAAAGTCATTGTTCCTTGGGTGACACACTTTGTTATCAACAACAGTTCCTGTACAAAAAGACAAGAAAATTCAAGGGTTGAATACAAAAAACTTACAAAACCAATATTTAGTTGAGTCAGAAATCACTATGGGTGCAGTGTAGCTATGATAACAGGATCATCAGTGATAGAAAAAAAAAATAGAACCTTTAGGCATACAAATTAGGTTGATTTATCATTATCCATCATATGTATTGTGTACTTGTTTCATTTCTACTGAAAGTCATTTACCAGGTTGAACATTGTCAGGGGATCCTGGCAGGAAAAACTTGGTGTGGTGGTTCTTCTGTGCAACAATCACCAAAAACTTTGGGCACCACTTGTCATCCAGAAATTTGCAAGCCTACACCATTGAAACAAAAAAATGTTACATCCATATCACTGAAAGATAGAGCTAATAATCTAGTCAGACCTCGATGATCTGGTCTAGCTCAATGTTTAGAACTTGATTGAACTGGGACTCGCTGACACCATCCCTGCAAAAATTGGCAAAAATGAACTGAATTAAGGCTTGAAGAAAACGTTATACTTAATCAAAAAAATTAGCAATATCTCTAAATTTTACCTGAATATGATAATCTGATCAGGCTTTCTTTTTGCTGAGCTGACATAGAAATCAAGAAGCAACTCCCTGCAAAAACAAATATTGGTTGCTTTCATTAGATAATTTCATGTTCCACGAGTCAAAAATATCAAACTACACATAAATTCAGATGAATCATCGTATTTGCATCAATGGCGAAGTGAAACTCCACCTCATTATGCCCTCATCCTCGGTGTCTGAAACTTTCTTAAACAGGGAATCAACCATTTCCACTTTAGGGGACTGAGTTCTTACTGAGGCTCTGTAGCGAGACATGAAAGGGTAGTTTCTTGAACTGACGACCTGAAAATCACGGCAATACGAATAAAATTTTTGTTTCATTTAGATTTCGCAATTTGGATGATTTAAAAGCGTATAAATTTTACCGCAGCAATAGACGGGATATCAGATTGTCCTGGAGAACCATGTGAAACATCCATCCCAAGAATAATGGTTGGACATTTGGATACAATTGGAATCGATGAAGAATGCTCAATTGCCAAGATAGAATTCAACCCTCCAAGCTGCAAAAAACAAAACCTTAACCACACTTCTAACTCACGATTTCATAAATTGTTAATCATATTAATCTCACATTTTGTAGAGGAATCTCACCTTGGCATTGATTTTCAGTAGAACATTAGTCAAGTACTGGTCATTGACCCTCATAGGCGCAATACACTGTGTGACAATCCCAAAATCCGCAAGACATTTCTTTTTCCATGGACCTTTTTAGTTTGCATAAAAATGTTAAATCAACAAAAACCCAATATTTACAATAAATTAAAATCGATCAGGTAATACAAACCATAAAGATCGGAATTTTTCCTCTCAGGCAGTAGGCACAGAAGAAACTGTGGGGCACCAGGAAGTTTTGACTGAATGAAGTCAAACATTTTCTCGACTCTAGCCACAGGTGGGGCCCTCCTGTTCTGGGGACTTTCCTCAAATACATCGAAAGGCTCATCAATTTTCTACAAAATCAAGAACAATGTAAGATATTCATGGCAATAATTAGAATGAAGTACTAAACACAAAAAATGATAAATAGAATAAAGAAATAAAAACACACAATTCCTTTCAGTCCTCCACACTTGATGAGGTCCCTCACAAGATTGCGAATGTCACATCGAGCTGAGAAGTTAGCGACAGCCCACTTTTCAATCTTGGTTGGCTCCACAAGTTTCTGTATATCAAGACAAGCAGACACCACGAAACTTTTAAAGTCGCAACATATAACGAAACCAAAAAAATAAAAAGAATTATATGACATACCTTATTGTTGAAATTCCACCTTCCATTTCTAGCAAAGAATTCTTCCCCATTGCCCGCTTTTAACTACGATAAACAAGGAGAAATAATAAGCATTAAAGAAATATCAATAATGGAGTCAACAGACATTAACATCTCTTAAAATCAGATGAGGGAAGCAGTACCCTGGGAGCCTGCAAAACACGGCCTTCGACCTGTGTAAAGCTGCTACTGATCGATATCCCACAAGACTTCAACAAGGGCTCAGCATCATAGTTGTTGCGGGACAAAGCCTATTTATTTACATTCAATGAAATCAATAAGGTGCTTTCAAATATCAAATTTAAACTCTGAAAGTGAAGGAAACCTACATCGCTCAAAACCCGCATCCGCTCTTGCGGCTTTTGTCTTGACTTCTCAACCAGGGAGGATCGCTGCAGGGTAGAGAGCGCCTTGGTGTACCGTTGTAACGAGACTAGTGAACAGAGCTACAATTGATCGAAAACAAACAATCAACACTATGGATGCAAGAAAGCAAGTTGCATAGAAAGGGTGACGGTTAATTGCTACGCAGATATTGTTCAATCTCTAAAAGGTAAAATCAGTAAATGTAATTAATCTTTTGAACAAAGAGCCCAATTTCCCATTCCCAAACACTAACCCATTATGAACAAAGTAAGCCAAGTTCCGTAACTCTACCTCAAGGGGAATATAGGTTGGCCTTTTCGGTCTGCCAACATTAATGCAAGGAAGATCACCAGAATATTGCAAAGGCATGTTTCGATGGGTTACAAAGTAGTCATAAACAGTGACTTCCAGCATTTCTGGTTCCCCATTCGCATCTTTGGTCTTCTGTTTCAATGAGAACCTGTAAAAGACATTCATATCAATAATGATGGATTTTTGCATAAAGTTTTACATATCGCAAATATGAACAATATAGAAAGAACATACAGTTGTTGATTGCAGGGTTTCTCACTCAGACCAGTAATTTTATATTCAGTATTAGTTGGACTAGCTTTAATCCTAAGGTTCTTGAGGGTCCTCTTAGCCTATCAAGAACAAGAATTAGTATTTTAAGTATTAAAATAAAACACCACAAAAACATGTGGTCAAAATCCTACCTTTGCCCAGTCAATTGAATAAGGATCTTTCACATTTTGGTTGTTAATTAGAAAATCAACCACTGGCCCAGGCTGAATGATCATCGTTGTAGATACATCTGTTTTAGCAGCAAATAGTTAAAAACAATTAAGATCAAAAATATAATCTGAAATGCATGCATATAACCAACTAGATTATTCAGTCAAAACACCACTCAATTCTTAAAAATGTTACTCCCTCCGTCCACCAAATGCGTTCACTTTTAAGTTTTCAAAGTCAATTTTTTGCAACTTTGACCTTGAAAATCTTTGTTTGTGTTATATAGTACTTGATGCAAGTAATACCGATGTAAACATGTGTAAAACTCAATTAGTTCATGTAACTTTCAAGTATTATGCAACAACACAAACAAAATTGTAAAAATTTGACTTTGTAAACTTAAAAGTGGACACATTTAGTGGGGAGTATAAATTTTTCTATCAGAATTGACACACTATGTGTATAGGTGAAAAAGGCATGAATTCTTTCAGAAAAGAATTTTGGAATAATCGGACATATACAATAGATACCCATTTTGCAGTGAAACGCAACCAACACACCCATTTTACCACATTTAGATAAGATACATACAAAGAAATATCAAATGTTACCGATATTTAGAGAAAGGCCTCCTTGTGATGTACGGAAACTTGAATGAAATCCTCTACAGCCGAGAACACCGCCACCAACATCAGAAAACATCTTTGGGTCATTGTGAAAGAAAGACTGGCGAACGAGCAGACATCCCCTGTGTCATAAAATAGTCAGAAACCAACAGATCAAATTACAATTTGAGAAATATTTTTAATACAGTTAATTATGTAACATACTGCTAAATATTTTTAATACAGTTAACTATGTAACATACTGCTTTGCTGCATGTTGCCTGAGAATGATGTCAAGAACCCTTAAAGCTTCTTGTGAGTTCTCTGACTCCTGACCGCGGAGTGCTTGGGCGATTGCCTGCATTGGAATTTTCGCAGCAAAACTTAACTCCACTTTGAATGTTTTTGACTGGTACTGGCGCCGCATTCTCTTCCTGTCGCTGTCCTCATGATCAGGACTTGCTTTTCCATTGTTGTTCCTGAACATTCAAAAGCACGTTAAGAACACAAATCCGCGACTAAATACAAGATTGAAGACTAGAAGCTAGCAAGTTCGACCAAACAAGTCAAATTAACCAATTTACTTTAAACAAAGCAATTGGCCCATTTACAAACAAATCAGGTCAATTTAAAATATATACACAATGTCCAATGCATCAACAAGAGAGAGTAAAACATTTTCTGTCACTGCATGTAGTATACCTGCTGGATGTAACATCTTCCAATATGACGGTAAACTCTAGCTTGTTTCTTGGCAGTGCACCAACAGTAAACAAACTCTTCTCTCCATCATAAGCAAACTCTTTCCCAGCTAACTCACTATCATAGGTTTCATGAACCCGATCGAGCACCTTCCTTCCAACACCTTTTCCTTCCACAGGACGGCCATCTTCATAAAAAAGTGCAACCTGTTGGATCACAAAGCAGAACATTCAAACAAACAGCAACACTCTAAATGCATAAAAACAGCCTACAAGAATGAAAAACGTACACTATAATGAAAAAAGTGGCCATCAACATTAGAAACATTGACTTTAAAGTGATTAGTCAAGAGCTGAGCTTTCTGTCCTTTCTTAGCTAAATCGCGCCTAGCCATAGGCACACGCATAACCTTCTTCTTAGCTGGTTCCGGAGCTTTTTCGGGGACCACATCTTCTGTAACAGGGGGAGGTGGAGGCAGAGCCTCCTCGGCTGCTCCATTACCGTCATTTTCCACTGGATCCATCTACAAAAACCTGTAAAACAACAAACAAACACAAAAAATTAATTAGTAAAACTCGAAACATCTAAACAACATGAACGAAATATTCAACAATATTAAAAAAAAAACTTGAAAATTTAAAATGACTTGCTGTTCCAGACTCAAAATAGTCAGGCATTTTTCAATATTATAACATTAAAGATATAACATATTAACATAACTAAATTAATTTACTTGGTTTACTAAAAAGATATAATGTTGCACTAAATTGACCAAGATATATGATAAACAGATAAACAAAATGTAGGGGAAAAAAATAAAATTAGTAAAGGTAAAAAACCACCAAAATTAAGACAGTAAAGACTTCAACAACCATATATACACAGCATTCTTAAATTGTGATTTCATGTGTGTGGTTGTGCTCGTTTGTACTACACCTAACAAAAAAAAAATCTCCCTACATAACATTACATAGTATGTATGTACACACATATATATAAACATATATATATATATATAAGACGTAAACATGCTTTAAGGTAAAAAAATGATGGTGTACCAATCACCACCGATAAATATATACATGCATATATTATATATATTGAAAATATTTTGTTATGGTGAATTTAACAGATGTACTTAACAGATGAAAAGTACAGCACATGTGTTTGAAAATTTATTTATGAATTTAGCTTAATATATAAATTAACAAGTACTAATATATTATATAAACCTACAAGTATATACATTAAATGACTGCAAAAAAATCTTCAAAAAATTCAGATCTGTGTACATTTCAAGCAAATTAAATATAATTATTTATTAAAAAAAAAAAAAAGAAACATAGATATGAAGACTAAAAGATAACTTGGTTTCTACTATAAAGACCCACAAAAACAAATGTACCTTCTACCAACACTCAATGCAAAAACTGGTAAACTAAAAATTATACAAAAACCATTTCCGGAATCACTTTGAAAAGTTAAAATATAAATTGATAAAAAAAAAAAAATTTAAATCATATTTTTGATTTAGTAAGGCTTTGTGAAAAGTAAATAAAAAAAAATAGTATACTTAACAGATCTGGTAAATAAATATCCAAACACAGCATAAACAGTAAAATCATAAGCTAAAACCAACCAAATCATTACATGCATGATGAAAATTAAAAAAAAAAAAAAAAAAAAAGAAACCCATTTTCACTAAATCGTTTAAAACCCAAAATTAAAATTAAAACAAGAATTTCACTTAATTAAAAATAAAAAAAAACACAAAAACTAAATAAATAAAGACCCGTTTTCATTAAAAGCTATTTAAAACCCTAAATAAAAAAACAATAAAAAAACCATTTAGTACAAATAGCGAAAAATAATTAAATAACTAAAATACATAAAAACCCACTTTTAAAACTATTTGAAACCCTAAAAATAAAATTAAAACAAATATTTCAAACCCAGAAAATAAATAAAAACTATTTTCCCTGATAATATTTGAAACCCGGAAAAAAAAATAGTATTTCACACCAAGTAAACATCATCATGCAAAAATAAAACCCTTCAACAATTAATTATTACAATTAAATCAAAAAAATTATAAACTACCAACATTGGGTTTTCAATAAAATTAAAATATTTATAAAATCAAACCTTAAAAACAGTAAACAGTTGATGAAAGAATGTATGAAAGATAATAATTATATATGGAAAAATTTTACCTAAAAATAAGAGTGAAGAAGAACAAGAAACCCTAAAAAGAGTGAGAGAGTGTGCGCCTCAGTGGGAGGACTTTTTCTAAGAGAGAGAGATGAAGTAATGTGTTGTTGTTGTTGTTGTTGTTGGTACAAGTGTTGTTATGTATATATGGTGGTCATAGATATTAGATAGGCAATGCTGACCCTGTGATCGTGCTATTTATTTGTTGTTTAATTACTTTTTCACCCATAACCTAACACTAAATTAAATATTTTAACAACTACTATTATTCAATGTTTTAAATACCGGTATTTTGATCATGTCGGTCCGATATCCGATACCGGTATTACCGGTATACCGGCCGGTACGTACTGGCATGGTAAATTAATTTTTTATTTTTATTTTTATAAAAATCCTACAAAACTTGTTACAATTTAACAAAAATAGTCAAAATATAAGATCAATCTACTCAAAAATAATACCAGATAGATATTTGATAACAAAATATAAGTTTTACACTTTACAAATAACAAAATATAACATTAAAGTATCATAAAATAAATTTTAGAAAAACTTTAAAAAAAAAAATCAAAATACCAGTATTACCATTCCGGTAATACCGGAAATACCTGAAATACCGGCCGGTATTGAATAGTGAAAATACTAGAGAATATACCGGGATAATTGTATCGGGGTACCACCCGGTATCCGGTATCCGGCATTCCGGATAATACCGGCCGGTATATATCGATATTTTAAACACTGATTATAGGTTATAGATGTAACGATTTTTAGATTGAGGCCAATATGGTAAAATTGGCCATTTATATTATATTGTTTTAGTAGTACACAATACTATTAGGATTCCAAATGAAAATGTAGAATATATGTTTGGAACGAAACTTATTGAATTTATAATTAAATAGAAAGAATAAATTACCAAATAAATCATAAACAAATTCAAATATAACTTGTAACAAAATATAGTTAATTAAATAAAATAATGAGATAAATTCTTGGAATACTTACGAACCAATGCTTGGAATTGGAAATCACGTGATACAATTAAGACAAAACACCCCGACCAAGTAATTAATTAATCACAAAAACATCATAGACAAAGACTAGTCGCATGAGTGAAAGTGCCTTTTAGTAAATTTAATAATTAAAATCAAGATGAAAAGGAAAAAATTCAAAAAAAAATGTTAAGTATTATTAATTCACTCTAATTTCTCATCAACACATTGGTGATCTTTGAGGAACCCCCTTTCTTCTATTACTCATGCTTGTGGCCATGTCTTCTTCAGAATTCACCTTAATATGAAACTTCTCAGAATAATAAAGATTGCTCCTTTTCTTCTTTACGAACCCGGTGCACATCATGCTCATCGTTTCGGACCCAGACGAGCCTGACCCGGAGCTCATTGGGTCGTCCGAGTCCACAATTGTTGAGTGAGGCGTCTCGTTTGTCATGTTATCATCCCCACTATCATTATTTGGGATGAAGAAATCGGGACCAAGTTGTAATGAAGTGCATACCCTTAAAAATGGTGTGAGGTCTCTATAGTGTTTGAGCACAAAATCCACCTAAACATATATTTGAACCAAATCACAACTAAATATTAGACATTTATAAAGAAGTAGTCTCCCTAGCTAGGTATACGTAAAACATATATTTGAACCAAATCACAATTAAATATTAGACATTTATAAAGAAGTAAGGTATACGTAAGAGTCGTCTATATCTCAACCTCTACCATACATCGTACTGGTAAAGTATTGAGACAAAAACCCGTAAAAGACAACATCGGGTGTTATAACTACATTTACATTTTCAAAAAAGCAACTTATCTCCTCTATTCTCCAAGATGTCTATATCCATATACATATATCCGAATTCTAGCTTAGAACAAGAAGTGAACATGAAATCATGAGTCTTATGGTTCTAGCTAGGTAAAAATACACAAGATATATATCCATAATTCATGACAATTTTCATTTAAAATATATCCATAATTTCATTGTAATCATTTACATAATTGAATAGTAATTTCTGCGTTTGAAACTTTCTTCAAAAATATATAGATCAAATTAAGCTCTTCTATAAAAGGAAAACTGCATATAGAATTGAATGATAAAAAACTAGGAAATTTTATAATATGAACCCAAAAATTGGTGAAGATCTTATATATTATATATATTAATATATATCTAACTTTCTTGTCATGGATTATTTAAAATATACAATTTGAATCGAGCTTTCTTTGGAAACATATATATATATATATATATATATATATATATAAGGTTACAAAATATTTCATGTCAAAGTTGACAATCTTTAGGGTTTAGAAACATAAATAATTTGAATTTTTGAATCAAAACCAATAACTTGTTTCATTGAAGAATTGAATTCTAATCCCATAAACTATAAATTTATAACAAAAAATATTACTAATGAAAAAAATTTAATAACAAAAGATACCAAATCTTTCAAGTCAAAGTTGACAATCTTTAGGGTTTAGGAACATAAATATTTTAAATTTTCGAATCAAAACAAATAACTTGATTGATTGGAGAATTGAATTCTAATCCCATGTTATAAACCAAAAACTTATAACAAAAAATATTATAAATGAAAAAAATATAATAACAAAGTTTTATGTATAAAAGTTGAATTGCAATACCTTACACCCCAAAGAGCAATGGATAAAGGGTTCTTGAAGGCTTCTATCACAAGAAGTGCAATAGTTTACCGAGCCCTTAAATTGTCTATTTTGAGGTCTCTTCTTGATGAACACCACTTTTGCACTATTGATAGTATATGCCTAGTATATATAAATACACATATAGAAAAACATTATTAACCAAATCAACTCAAATTATACTTTATGAGTTATGGTAGCTAGTTTTAAGAATGTATATATTTTTGTGTACATAAGAGAAGTAAAGTAATAAAAATAATAAAAAGAAAACTTACTTGAACATTTGAACAGTCAATTAGTCTTTCTAGATCTTCTAGCCGTACAACATCATGGTATACATAACGTCGAACTTGAAGAAGTCTATGGAACTTATGAATATGATAACAATGCGGACATATGCTAATGCAACAATCCAAACAACAAATATTTTTTTCATTCTTTTTTGCATTCTCGTGAATTGGGCAGGCCTCAAAGAACTTCTGCGTGTAGAGAGATTCTAACCAAAGTGGCTTTCGAATTCCCTATATATATGCATAGACAAACATGTAGTTATATCAAAATTGTATATGAATATGAAGTAAAAGAGCAAGTGATAAGAGAATTCAAGTTAATTATAAGAATAATAATTAATTAAGCGTGCAAAATTCTTAAGAAAATGTTTGAACATACCATGATCACATAAATTTTCTTGTAATAATAAGTTGTGCAACAAGAGGAGGGAGTGAGTGAGGGAGGATGTGAGTATTTATGGAGTAACACAAAAGAATAAAGAGTAAAATTTATTCTCTGGATTGACATAGATAAAGTGAATTTAAACATAAAAAATCTAGAAAGATGCTTTAATATTTGTTTCAATATAAATATATAAGGAAAATGATCCGTACTGCAAACTTTACCTAAGCTTAGGTACTGCTACTTTAGAAAAAGTTACAAATTAAACCTTTGAATTTGATAAACATACATAGCCCTCCCTGAATTTTACATAATATCCCCCTGCTTTACCTAAAATACGTACTGTATGCTTTATCTAACCTTTCCCCAAATATATATACACTAATAAAAATTAATATGAAATTTATAAGTCTTCATGCATACAGTACAATAGTTTTATTTTTAGCAATTTTCAAAGGGGTGTTGTAACACGACCAGCCGAAAAAAGAGTAACCCGACCAGACAGGGGTATTAGCGCCGACGTCGCCGTTAATACTGCGGGCCCCTATCTGTTATGGTAAGTCTGACAGGAAAAAAAACGGACCCCCTCTCTATGTCAGAGTATTAACGGCGACGTCGTCACTAATACCCGATCGTGTTACCCTGTGTCTTTTCAAATTTATCTCCTAGAAGGCTAAAACTTCTAAATTTTTTAACATTTGCCCCTAACAATGTTTTCATTTTCAATTTCCTGACACAAAATTTTAAAATTCTCATGTTGCCATCAAACAAATT
>JANDBE010000045.1:8870495-8882110 GCA_024320915.1 Erigeron philadelphicus | reverse complement strand
GATTATGCAGTTGGAAATATAAGCCTTTAGTAAAATTAGTGACAAATTTCCTCCTTTCATATTTTGCATAATTTTCGATTATTTATTTGGAACTAACAAACTCATATAGCACACCTACACATCATCTGTCCATTTAATCTGTAGATTATTCCTATTGGTGACATTATCAGTTACTCGTTAGTTTTATCATATCAACTTTACATCAACATTTTTATACCACCATACAACTATCAATAACACCTCATTACTTTTTCATACATATAATTGTTTGTTTATTATATTAAGACAAAAACTCATGGCTTAAATTGAGGGTGGAACCATTAAACCCGCCCTTCACTAGTTCACTCATCAGTCAATCGACGTTGAAAACCGACATAATGATGCTAATAGTGTTGATTAAGCGATAAAATCTACGAAAAACAAATTTATGGTTGGAATCTACATATGTGTACAACAAAAATAGGAGATATCATCTAAGTTATATGATATTGCTACGCAAACTATAAAAATCATAGAAAGTTTTTTGACATAAATAAAAAGAATGATGTGAATACACTATCAACGACATCTAACATTTCCAAAAAAAAGTACTCCGTATAGTGGAGCATATGATCTAAATGACAAAACTAAAAGGGGGTTTAAGGAATATTTAACCGAACACAAGTCTCTATCATTCTCCACAACACTTTAATTCTACTCACCAAACCTCCCTCCAACTGGCTGTCTAGTCTACTCTTCCATTTTAACTTCCACTCTATCCTAGCATTTCATCATACACCTTTCAATTTCCATTCTAAAACAATAAAATAATAATCAAACACTCACAAAGTTTTAATCTTTATCATTAGCCTATGAATGTTATCTTTTGTTTTTGAGCCGGGGTTGTTAAATTGTGCTAAATGTGTGAACTTTCACTTGGGGTTTTGATTATAATCTGTCAAAATTAGTTTACCACATTGGGTTCACTTTTGCAGGTGAATTTATGAAGTTTTAGTTTGGTTTTTTTAGGCAAAAGTGGAAATGCGCACCATCTGTTTGATGATATTCCTGCTTGTTAAATGGTTACTAGTAGAAACAACTGAGTTGGATTCACTTTTAGAGATTAAAAGGGGTATTCAGGAAGATGCTTCAGGCAAAGTTTTCGGTTCTTGGGACCCGAAATCGGTTGATTCAAATGGGTGTCCACTTGATTGGTATGGCATTACTTGTAGTAGTACTAGTGGCCATGTGACATCTTTAATGCTTAATGGGTTAGGTTTAGTTGGAAACTTTGATTTTGGTTTAGTTACTGGACTTACTATGCTACGTAATTTATCGATATCTGGTAACCGTTTTGAAGGGACCATTTCAAAGGAAATCGGTTCTATTGTTTTGTTGGAGTATATGGATGTTTCGTCTAATTTGTTTCATGGGCCATTGCCTATTGAAGTTACCAGTTTAACTAAATTGGTGCACTTGAATCTTTCTTTGAATAATCTTGAAGGTACTGTCCCTTCCACTTTTGGGAATTTTAAACAGTTGAAGTATCTTGATTTGCATTCGAATAACTTTTCTGGAAATGTGATGGACCTTTTGTCAAATTTAGCTAGTGTAGTTTATGTTGATCTTAGTATAAATAGTTTCATTGGAACTCTTGATTTGGGACTAGGGTCGGATGAATTTGTTTCGGCGATTGAGCACTTTATTGTTAGCCACAATAACTTAGGGGGAAATCTCTTCTCGCATGATGGAATGCCTTATTTTGATAATTTGGAAGTGTTTGATGCAAGTAATAATCAGTTCATAGGCAATGTTCCTTCCTTCAATTTTGTGGTGTCTTTGCGGATTCTAAGGCTAGGTAGTAACAAGTTGTCAGGGTCGTTACCAGAAGCTCTTTTGCAAGAAAGCTCAACGATCTTGTCGGAATTAGATCTCAGTTTCAATGATCTGAATGGTATGTTCATTTGTACCTGCATTTTTAGTGTCAAGCTATGTTTATGTATAAAGCAGTTTCTTTTGCGGTTTTATGGTCTTTAGTTATATAACTTATTGTCTTATTATAGGTCCAGTTGACAGTATATCGTCTACAACTCTAAGGAGTCTTAATTTGTCATCCAACAAGCTTACAGGAATCTTACCTCTTACCATTGGTCACTGTGCCAGTATAGATTTAAGTAACAATTTGTTATCTGGGAATTTATCCCGAATTCAAGGTTGGGGAAATTATGTTGAGGAGATTGATCTGAGTTCAAATTTGTTGACGGGTACTTTTCCGTTTAAAACTTCACAATTTTTGAGGCTTACTTCTCTCAAAATCTCCAATAACTCAATTGGAGGTGTTCTAGATTCGGTTTTAGCCACCTACCCAGAGCTTAAAGTTATCGACTTTAGCCATAATCAGTTTAATGGTACACTCTTGCCTAGCCTTTTTAACTCAACCAGATTGATTTATCTAGACATGTCTTTCAATAACTTCAGTGGAACCATACCAATCCAGGATAATACAGTTAATTTGAGTCTCCAGTTTCTGGATTTGTCACATAATTCACTAACCAATCATCTTCCTATCGAAATCGGGAATTACCAGAACTTGGGATTACTTGATTTGTCTAGTAACGATTTAGAAGGTGGCATCCCTGATAATCTTCCTAATGGACTTAAGGTACTAAATGTGTCTTATAACAAATTCTCTGGAGTTGTACCCGAAAACTTGAGGAACTTCCCTGATTCTGCGTTTCATCCAGGAAATAGTCTATTAACATTCCCATATTCACCATATTCACCTCAAGATTTTCCAAATATGAACGCCGGACATGGTTCTAAAAGAAAATCTTATATTAAGCCTGCTCTTATTGCTGGCTTGATTGGTGGTCTATCTTGTTTAGCATTATTGACATTCATTGTGTGGTTCAGAACTCAAAAGAACCATGAAAAGGACCAGCCAAAGCAACATAGTGAAAAGCATAATAATCAAATAGAACCCTCTACAGTTATTACCACATCAGCACCCAACAAAGATGTTAGTTTTCAAAAAGATCTCAACACATCACATTTGGACGATATATCGGATGCGGAAGGGCCAAAAGATCTTGGGGCGGAGAAAAAAGCTGAAGAAGCATTTCCATCATCATCCTCAAGTAACCCACGTGAAGAAAAAAGACTCGACCCTTCTGCCGTTTGTTCTCCGGATAAATTAGTTGGGGAACTTCATCTTTTTCATAACTCAGTGGTTTTCAGCTCACAAGAACTTTCGTCAGCTCCTGCAGAAATGATTGGGAGAAGTTGTCATGGAACTCTATACAAAGCTGTACTTCAATCAGGTCATGTTTTAGCAGTGAAATGGTTGAAAGAAGGGATTGCAAAGGGTAGGAAAGAGTTCGCGAGAGAAGTAACAAAACTTGGTAGCATTAAACACCCTAATTTGGTATCCCTGCAGGGTTACTATTGGGGTCCACGAGAGTATGAGAAGATGCTTATATCAAATTATATTGATGCTCCTTGCTTATCTCTATATCTTAATGGTAAGCTTTCTTTAGGCAAAGTTTTTCTTAATGCTACCATACTTAAGTGTTGCCCCTAATTCATGTTGTTCTATTATTATTCGCTCGATATGGTGATTAATATAATGAATTAAATGTTACATCATCTGTTTGAAGGTAATCACTAGATATGAATTGGACCTATTTACTTATGTTTAGGCCACCTTGAGTGTATGTGTATCCTATAATGTGTCAAATTTTGTCAATACTGTTTTTTTACTGCATAAACACCTTAAATCATTTTATAACTTTATTAAATATGTTAATTTACTATTTAAAGTACTTTATTTTATTTTTTATGAACATATTTGACCATCTACATATATCAAAAGTTAGAAGTTTTGGACAAAAAGTAAACCTGGTAAACCTAAACGGACCCATACTTAAAAGCCCGTTTGGCCCAACCTATTTAGTTGTAACCTATGCTCTAGAAATGATATTGGCATTGGAGTATCACTGCAAACTAATCTATTGTGCTATATGCAATATCCTTCTTGCATTAGCTAATAAATACATGGCATCTTGTGTCTCTTAGGTTACATGGGTCAAAATGAGTTTGGGTTGAAAGGGATGATTCTTCTACGGTTTCGGTTGAAGTAAAATAAATACCTTTTTGTCTACAATTATGTTTTGGTAAATACATAAGATGTCAACTATGATTACTAAAAGTTATGTAATTTCAAGGGTAATCCTACTTTTTTGCATGACATGAGATAAGTGATTTTATGATTTAAAATACACTTTTGGGAACTTTTAATCCGTTTGCGTTTTCTGAAAGTATTCCTTAGATTCTATGTGTTTGAGTGTTTGACCCATTAGAAATACACGAAACCCTTATAGAACCATTCATTAGTAGATAGGTGGAATTGCCATCTATAATTAATGTTTTTGTGTTTCTTAGAGAACTTTAAAATAAGAATTTCTCAAGTGTTGGCATCTCATCTGTCTCTAATACCTCATTGTATTGTAATTTGACTTCATGTGTTGCAGAAGCTGATGTAAAAAGTCTTCCTTCCCTGAACCTTGATGATAGATACAGAATTGCTGTAGATATAGCCTGTTGTTTAAGCTACCTCCACAATGAGAGAGCCATACCTCACGGAAACCTCAAATCCACCAACATCTTGTTGGAACCCCCCACCATGAAACACCCTCTTTTGACTGATTACAGCCTTCACCGTTTGATGACATCATCAGGGACAGCCGAGCAAGTTCTTACTGCAGGTGCACTTGGATACCGTCCACCCGAGTTTTGTAGTACAAGTAAACCATGCCCGTCTCTGAAAAGTGATGTTTATGCATTTGGAGTCATATTACTTGAGCTGCTGACTGGAAAATGCTCAGCGGAGATGATTCTCGGCAGCAGTGGAGAGGTGGTGGATCTGACCGAATGGGTAAGATTGCTATGTTTTGAAAACCGTACCATTGAGTGTGTTAACCAGGGGATCTTGAATAACAGAAATGATTTTGTTAAAGTGGCTGAAGACATGCTTCAGGTTGCGCTTAAGTGTATACTTCCTGCTAATGAACGACCTGATATTAAATATGTTATAGAAGATCTTTCACTAATTCAATTGTTGTAAACAATATTCTGTACTTCAAAAATTATTGTAAGTTATGCATCTCAGTCGAAAGTAAAATTATAGGGGCATTCGTTTATAAGTTTGAGCCTCTGAGAGTCTGAGTTATGATTGAGAGCGTAATTGTGAGCTTTTCTCATATGACCGCCATTATCCTCGCCACCCACCAATTAGTTCGAGATATATTTAGAATTAGAGAATCAAGACGACGTGCTTGGTAGATGTATGTAGACAATCATTTCTTCAATTTCATGATCACTATTTAAAATAACTTCTTTAGTACCATCACAACCCGCTAACTCAGTTTTTGTTAGGCTGGAAATAAATTATGCCATGAGGCAAAGTTTCACCATGTTTTTGGTTGGAGTTGCGAAATGAAGAAATGAAGTGGCGAATCCACGATTCTAAACAAAACAGGTGCTTGTCTATCTTAAAATCACAACGTAAGTTGTTGTTCGGGTCGGGCCGGGTCAATTTGACGTTAACAACATATATGAAAATAACACACAAACTAACTTCATAATTTAAGAACTTCATCCAGGATTTTTAACAATCCGATTTTAAGTGAATTGAGTTTAAATTAAATTTAATACACTGTATATATATTTTTATATAAGAAAGTTTACTTTTGGTTAAATTAAGCCTTTGGCTGATTAATTATGAAAAAGGTTATTTGCATAAAATATAAATGAATCAAACATCTTATTTCCATAGAATATGATTAAATTTACAATTAGCGTAACAAACAAACAAAACTAAATTACAAGTGTAAAGATCTCTACTAGAAACGTATAAAAAAGTTGACTTTTCAAAAGGAGGTTGCTTTACATCCACATCCACTTATTTGAAATCAGAAGTTCAGAACCCCCCAGAAAAAAAATAAAAATCCTCCAAGCCTTTGTGAAATAACGAAATGGCTGAAATCGTAGTTAGCGCTTTCCTGAATGTGCTAATTGAGAAGCTACTTGCTGGCGAGTTGATGAAGTTTGCTCGATCACAAGGAATGGATTCTCAGCTGAACAAATGGAAGAAATCTTTTCCCATGATAGAAGCAGTACTTGCTGATGCAGGCCAGAAGCAAATTAAACAAAGAGCCGTGGAATTATGGCTCATCGAGCTTCAGGATATAGCTTATGACATAGACGATATACTTGATGATATCCCCACTGAAGCTAGAAGGCGCAAATTTGAAGCACTAAGCACACGTAATAGTAGTAAGTTATTGTTAATGTTTCCATCTTGTTGTACTACTTTCACTTTACGTAACATGATGTATGGTCGTAAAATGAGGTATAAGCTAGATGAGATTACCACTAGATTGCATGATCTTGTTGAGCAGAAAAATAATCTAGGTTTGGATGTGAAAGTGGAAGTTCAAAGTTCAAATAACTTAAATGTACGATCCCAGCAAACTTCATTCGTTAATGAGTCAAAAGTTTTGGGTCGGGCAAAAGATAAAGAAACATTGATTGGGCAATTGTTGGGGAATGAACAAGGGTGCAGTACACAAGATATGATGAGTGTTGTGTCCATAGTTGGTATGGGCGGACTTGGAAAAACAACTCTTGCCCAACTTTTGTACAACGACCAAAGGGTGAAAGATCACTTTGAACTCATGGCATGGGTTTGTGTTTCCGATGAGTTTGATGTATTCAATATTAGCAAGGCAATTTATCAAGCTGTAGGAGGGGAGGACAGACAATTTGTCACACTGGATCTTCTTCACGCGGCCCTTCAAAAAAAACTTTTAAAGAAAAGGTTCCTGGTTGTTTTAGACGATGTCTGGAACGAAGATCCCAAGAAATGGGATCTTCTTAAGAGTGCTTTTGATGTAGGGGCCCATGGTAGTAAATTTCTGGTGACCACGCGGAAGAAGGAAGTTGCATTATCGATGGACTCTTTGCAACCTTATATGTTGGAGGTTTTATCAGATGAGATAGCTCTCTCTTTATTTGCTCAATCTACACTAGATGAGTCAAACTTTGACCATAATCCATCACGTAAATTCATTGCTCAAGGTATTATTAAGAAATGTAAGGGCCTGCCCTTAGCTTTGGTAACTCTTGGGAAGGTGCTGAAAAGAAAAGGACGTGATGATGAATGGGAGGAATTGCTGAATAGCGATATATGGAATTTAGAGGATGAAAGTGGCATTCTTCCGGCTCTCAAGTTAAGCTACTATGACCTCCCATCACATTTAAAGCAGGTGTTTGCGTATTGCTCTTTATTTCTTAAGGGCTGCGAGTTTAAAAAGAAGAAACTAGTCCTATTGTGGATGGCACAAGGGTTTCTATCCCAAACAAATGGCAAAAACCAACCAATGGAGAGTTTGGGTGACAAGTATTTTGAAGAGCTACTGTCTAGGTCTTTTTTTCAGCCTTTACGGGATGATGAATCACGATATATAATGCATGACTTGATAAATGACTTGGCCAAAAGTGTTGCAGGGCACTTTTTCTTAAGGTTGGAGGATCATATGGATCTAAATGGTAAGGGCCAAGCTTATGAAAAGATCCGCCACTTTTCATTCATAGGTCAACAACGAGATACAGAATATAAAAAGTTCAAGGAATTACACAGAGCTAGAGGCTTGCGAACCTTCTTACCTGTCTCAAGTGGTTGGGGGGGATTTGATACATTGGACAATGTTACTGCAGAATTACTTCCCCGTTTACACTTTCTAAGGGTGTTAAGTTTAACTAATTGGTCTATTACACAGGTACCACAATCTATTGGTAATCTCAAGCATTTAAGGTACCTTAATTTTTCTAGAACTGACATCGTACAAATACCAGAAGAATTAAGCGAACTATATAATCTACAAAGCTTGTTGGTCCGAGGGTGTCATAAGTTATCTAGCTTGCCAGTGAGTTTTGTGAAGCTAATAAACTTGCGACATCTTCACATGACTCATACTCCGTCATTGAAGAAGTTGCCATTAGGGATTGGTGGGTTGACAAGTCTACAGACATTATCCAAGGTGGTTATTCAAGAAGATAATGGGTTTAATATATCTGAGCTCAAGGGCCTAAAGGATCTTCAAGGGAAACTTTCCATCGAGGGCTTGGAGAAAGTGATAGATCCAACCGAAGCAAATGATGCTAATTTACAGCAAAAGAAGGGCCTTAATGATTTGAAATTGGTATGGGGTGATGCTTTTCGGAATACAGCAACAAATGAAGATGACATAATTGAAAAACTAAGGCCCCACTCTAAGCTGAAAACACTAAGTATTAATGGGTATGGGGGAATAAAATTTCCTAGTTGGTTTGGGGATCCTTCATTTGATAAGTTAATAGAACTTGTCTTAAATGAATGTAATAACTGTATAGAATTAGCATCACTGGGGCATCTAACTTCACTTCAAAAGTTGGAAGTATTGGAGTGTCCAAAGTTAGTATCAATTAAGGGAGAAAAAAAGGTGGTTAATGTGGGGAGTAGCGTCATAGGATCTCTTAGACAAGTGAGGCTTCATCATTGTGATGCACTCGAGAGTTACTCTTGTCCAAATAGTGTTGAGAGTTTGGAGATAAGTCGTTGTTCGTCAATGACATCATTGACCTTTTCTGAATTGCAGGAGGACCTCCCATTAACATCATCCTCTAATTTGAAGTTTCTTAAGATAAAAAATTGCAAGAATATAAAGTCAATCGGAGAGAAAGAGGTAGTTAATGTGGGGAGTAGCATCATGGGATCTCTTAGACAAGTGACACTTAGTGATTGTGATTCACTAGAGAGTTATTGTTGTCCAACTAATGTTGAATGGTTGGTTATAGAGGATTGTGATTCAATGACATCATTGACTTTCTCTAAATTGCAGGAGGACCTCCCATCGTCATCCTCATCCTCTAAATTGAAGTTTCTTGAGGTCAGAAATTGCAAGAATATAAAGTCAATATGTCAAGAGCATTTGCTTAGTCTCACATCTTTGGAAGAGATGTGGATAAATGAATGTCCAAGCTTGGAGGATTCATTTCCATCATGTGGGTTGTGGCCTCCTAATTTAAAGAGATTAATAATTGGAGAACTAAAGAAGCCAATGTCAGAGTGGGGGTTTCAGTATTACCCTTCTTCACTTGTTGAACTATCCTTATATGGTGAGAACTCAGGGGTGGTTTCATTTGAAGTCATGGAAGAACAAATTCATACTAATATGAATTCAGCATGTTTTCTTCTTCCATCATCTTTAACTAAACTATCAATCTGGGGATTTGAGGAAGTTGAATCAGTTTCAGAGGTCTTACAACACCTCCCTCACCTTCAACAACTTCATATTATTAACTGCCAGAAGCTTAGAGATGTGCCAAAGACAACTTCATCTTTGAGAGTATATGTGGCATAATGGTAGAATTAGGAACGCATTGGGACTGTATTTGGCAGAAGCATTGACACATCATGGTATGTCATATTAATATTTTACATAATTAATTATATGAGTTTAATAGTGATCTAGCAAATTTGGCCTCAGAACCACTTATAGATAAAGTAAAACTTTATAAAATACATTTTGTCTAATTTATTTGTTCGATTGTTTTGTGCAGGAAGCCAAGGGGTCTTGGATTTGTTCTGTTGTAGATCCTGTTCATGCTACATAAGCAACATCACCAGGTTTTTCAATCTTTGAAGTATTTAATGTTAAAAAATCTGTTAAAATGATTGTTTTTTTGCATTGTTTCGTAACTGGTGTGTTTGTCGAAATGAAATTATGATCTGAACAGGAAATGTGTAATGTCATTTTTCTGTTATAAAAAGTTTGTAACGATCAACTGATATCTCACATTCCAAGAATAAAACGTAGTTATTGCAGTTTACTTAAAAACATATCACTGCAGTTTTACATTTTATGATTTATTTTATGCTTCATAATACTATTTTTTTTTTTGGAGTTTTATGATTAACCTAGTAAGTTATATCTAACCGTATTCAGTAGTGGACAATCGTTTTTGGTCTTGTGCCGAATATTAAAATAGCCAGATATTCTGGGAGATCATAGAAAAATAAATACACATCGAGTATTTGATATAAAAGGTGGTGGCCGAATGGTCTGGCGACCTCACAAGAGGTCTCAAGTTTGAAATCTTTCTATCTAAACCTTTTTAAAATGCCTGGAAAGCCTTTGCCAGTTTATGCTTTGTACAAAATAATTTAAGATGTCCCAAATTTTTATTTGATCTCAAAACTCAAGTTCGAGAATATACTCTGTGCTAAGTTCAAAACTTTATCTGATTTTTGAACGAGCGATTAGAATATATTTGTTGATCTGACATCATGAGTCATGGTCACTTAGCAAATTAATGCAGAATTAGTTGATTACTAAAAATTATTCATATAAACTCTCCTTTGTCATTTATTTAAAAGCTATATGACAGATTGTAGTTGAGTTCATAACTGGGTTTTGATCAACCTAAGGCAAAGTTATGTACATCTATGATTGGCAATATTCATCTTTCACCATTTCTACATGAAAGACTAAAATTATCTTATTTTATTGAACCTTTGACCTTTCGTCTCCTACATGATATGCCTGGATCGTTGCTAGGAATGTTGGCCCATCCGGATCATCTCGGGCTCGAATCAAACATTGTCTATGAACAAAACTCACACACACAAATTCACACTTTGTATATATGAATTATGTTAAGTTTTACAATAAATGGACACTTCTATTTATAGACAAATTCCTAACCCTTGTGACTCTTTATGAACAACATAGGGGAAATAAATTCCATTTTCTTTCTTCTAGTACATGATCAATCAACAACAATCTTCTTCAATCTCTAATTCGCGAGTACCCAACAGCCATGGGTTTTTGCTTCTGATTTTTTCGCTGCAAGTGTTCGGTGGTGGTTCAATTTTTTCTGGAAATTGTTCCTGGGTTCCTTCCTCTCTCCTGTTCGCGATATCACAATCAAACGAACATGTCTTGCATTCTGTTTCTTTCTTCTCTGATGCTGCAACTCAAGCGGTAAGTCCTCTTTTCCTTTCTCTTTCTTTATTTTTATCTCTGATTATGTTTCTTCTCTTATAACAAATCCCAATTTCTGAAACGATTTTCCTCTTAATCGAATTCAAAACCAGGTTGTTTCTTTTGCTTTTCTCTTTTCTGGCGAGGGCACACAACAGTGGCGGTTTCTCCTTCGCTCAACCGGTATGCCTCTTTCACTTCACTTATGCTTTCATTCAATATTTCTTTTAATTGAATGTTGTCTTGAATTTGATCCAATCCGTATGACTGAATCAAAACTGTCTCTGTCTCTTATTTAATTCCTTTCACGCTATCGATTCTGTCTCGTTTGTTAATTGATTCCTTGAATCAATTTCTTCGCTTCTTCTCTTGATTGATTCCTTGAATCAACCGGTTCTCTTGTTTATTTTGAACGAATTGTTCCTTCTTCTCTGTCTCTAATCTTCTAAGCGATCCTTCCTTGAATCGCTACTCTTCTTTTGATTGATTCCCTGAATCAATCAGTGAATGTTTCATCTGAAATGTTGGTCTGTGGGTTCTCTAACCCGTTCT
>JANDBE010000045.1:8565516-8575973 GCA_024320915.1 Erigeron philadelphicus | reverse complement strand
GGGGGGTATCACTTAACATCGAGTATAAGACATTGCTGTTGGTCGATTTTCACTGAATTTGTAACGGTTTGTTGTTTCGAGTGCACTACAGTAGAGAGGAAGTGAAGTAAATCTGACACTAGGTAATGGTGGTTCTTGGGTGTGTTTGTGTGTTTTAATCAAGGAAGTTATTAGCCTAACATCTCGCTGATTGGAACTTATATTTGCAGTGTTGTGGTTAGAGAGGACAAAAAGCTGTTAACGGTTCTTTTCCCTGATGGACGCGATGGGCGTGCATTTACTCTTAAGGTTTGACATGAAATGTTAACAGTATTACTTTGTATCTGATTTTGCTGCTTATGTGATGTTTGGGTCTTCTTGTAAGAGGTTGTACGGGTGAGACGGTTGAGTAACAAGTCAAAACTAGTTTTGTCAAAACTTTGAAAGGGGTAATAGATTAGTGTGTGATGTTAGGGTCTTGTAATAAGAGGTTGCACATATCGGATGTGTTGAGTAACAGGTCAAAACTGGCTTGAGCTAAACTGTCATAGGGATAATATATTTGTGTGTCAAATATGATTAGAAAAAATTATCTTAGCTTAACAATAATCTAAATTGTTGAATATATGATATATGAGGTTTTCTGCATTATAATACACTTACAACGAGGTGTCCCATTTCTTTTTGAGCTACTTTTATTTGTATCATCCTTTTTACCCTTTAGAGATATTAATATTATTACCGAATCTGCTCATTCATAACTAAGTCGGTCAAAATTGTCACCTCCGCATATTATTAAGTATTCTTTGTTCTCTTGTTAAATAAGTGGGTGGATGAGCATTGAAACTTTTTACATCTAATTTTATGATCTCTTCATGTTTGTAATCTAATTTTATTAGGCAAAGACATCAGTGGATTTGTACGAGTGGAAGACAGCCATTGAACATGCTCTTGCACAAGCCCCAAATGCAGCCCTTGTTATAGGACAAAATGGAATATTCCGAAATGATACTTCTAATTCAACTGAAGGGTCCTTTCATCAATGTTTGTGAACTTTCATTCTCCCACTTTTGCTTTTGGCTGCATGGACCTACTCTAAGACTCTGTTTAAACTTTAAAAGTTCTTAACAAACACAATGTTTTCATCAAATTTAAGCCACAGGCTCAATAGATCATGATTGAGATAGCTACATGCCTACTCAAATCTAGTCATTTATTTAGAATGCAAGTTTGTAATTGAATAAATATTGTTATAATTGGCTATAGGTAAGAGCGCCCAGATTGATGGGTTGGGTAAATGGTCAATATGGGGTTGGCTCAAAATCAGTCGGTTTTGGTACAGATCAGACATGAGTCCGGGAACGAGCTGACTTGAGCTGACTTGAGAACAGTCCTTTTTTTTAATAAAGGTTTTCTAGTATGACTATCAAGAGTTATGTTTTTGCTAACCATAGACCAAAGTGCTATGGTTAAGGGTGTAACTTATAATCAACACAGGGTCGTTGATTGTTAGAAAAGGTTATTAATGGATCCCATAATAATAGTTATGTGTTGGTTAAGCATACCCATAAGGGCTATCTGTAGCAAAACGCGATAGTTAATTTATAAGTCTGCTTACAGAACAATATATTATTACAATAATAATTTGCATATCTGAAAAAAATGATTTAGGGGGTTGTGTGCATTTAAAAGATGCTTCAGGAGAATTAAATCATTTGGTCCATTCTTTTTTGTTGCAGTAAAGTTAGATTTACCCAGTTGAAAATCACTTGAAATTTGTAACTCAAACCATGTCATTCATACGTAAATGGGACAAAGTTTCTACTTCTAGCTACAGGCAATTGCTGAATTGTTGATCTCAAATGAGTATGAAGTTCATAAGAGTTTATGCCTTTTTCTCAGGGAGTAATAAACGCCCCATTAAATCTTTAGTTGTCGGAAGACCAATATTGCTAGCACTGGAAGACGTAGATGGAGGCCCATTTTTTCTTGAGAAAGCTCTTAGATTTCTAGAGAAACATGGTAAGCGTCTATAGAAGATAAAGATGTTATTGTATCACATAAAAAGTTTGTGTGATAGGCAATTTGGAATTTTGATTTCTCTTTTTAGGGTACTTGTACTCTCTCGGTCTCTTGATATAAACTTGTATGTAACAGGAGGCAAAGTGGAAGGAATCCTGAGACAATCTGCAGATGTGGAAGAGGTAGATCGCAGGGTTCAAGAATACGGAACAGGTTTCACTTCATTTATTTTTACGGCCTTTTGTTTTGTTAGTCTTTTGTTTTTGTTTAAATTTATGTAGCAATACCATACCTTTATTGTAGGAAAGACTGAACTTAGTTCTGATGAGGATGCACATGTCGTTGGTGATTGTGTTAAGGTACGTAGTTGATTTAAGTTTAAGTTAGTCCCTGAAGAAGATAAATTACTCTATTATTATGTGAAAAAAGGGAAAGGCTTATAAAAGGGGAAACTTTAACAATTTTAATTTCTTGTTTGTTATCGATTATAAATTTGCAGCATGTCCTTAGAGAGCTGCCATCGTCAGCGGTTCCTACATCCTGTTGCACTGCGTTATTGGAAGCTTATAGTGAGTCCACCTTCTATGTTCTTGGCAGAGCGATTGAATTTAGTTTTGCTTACGCTTTAGATAACTACCGCCAAGTGTTGATTTAAGTTTATTCTTCTAAAGTATATGAGGTTGACCTTTGTTGGTTAATAAGGTATCTCATAGTTTTTGGTTATCACTGATAATATTTTGTATTTTAATGTTGATTAACTAAATTTTGAAGAATTGCTTATAATCTAGGAATTATGACTTTATATATAGATTATAAACCAGAAAGGGTGCTATAGAAAGGTGTTGCATGTTTACTAAAATATGTTTCCGTTAATTGAGTGGGATGCTGTTATTTTTTATCTTTTATTTTTACATACTTTGTTACGTTCAATTGTGAGAGTACGAGTTCCTAGCGAAATTATTGTACATCTAGTATATTTACTGAAAATGATTTGGTCTCTGTTGTTTAATTAAGAAATTGATCGGAAGGAAGCTCGAATTAATGCTATGCATGCTGCAATTTCGGAAACATTTCCTGAACCAAACAGGCGCTTGTTACAAAGGTAATATATATTATTTACAGTTTGAGTTTGTTTGGCCAAACTCCTGCTATTTTATAATGAAGGCCTTCATTTGCAGAATACTTAAAATGATGCAGACTGTTTCCTCACATACTGCTGAAAACCGAATGACACCATCAGCAGTAGCTGCTTGTATGGCACCATTGCTCTTACGCCCACTTTTAGCTGGTGAATGTGAGTTGGATGATGATTTTGATGACACTAGTGACAATTCTGCACAGCTGCTTGCTGCTGCAAATGCTGCTAATAATGCTCAATCAATTGTTGCGACTATCTTTGAGGAGTATGACAATATCTTCGATGTAAGTTTATTTCATTTTACTGAGGTGCAGACATAAGAGGTGTTTAGATGTGCAGCCTCAAAGTTTTAACATGTGATATTGAACAATTACATGTTTACAACTTATCTGAAATAGTAGCTGTCAGATACTCAATTTTTTTGAGTCTTTGCCAAATTTTTCCAGTTTATGTATTTATTAAATCAAATATTAGAGAAGGCATTTTTGGAAAATAAAAGATGTTTGTGTCTATCAAGTTAGGCTTACCCTCTAGATAATCAGTTTTGTTATGATCTAAAAACAATTATTTGACCCTTAATTTTTTTTTTATAATCTATTAAGCTAACGATTGAAACTACTTATTGCTAGTTTAAGTTGCAATAATCAGATAATCAGTTCCATAACGCAATTCCAAACACCCACATACATGGTAGTTGGTGACAAATGCAAACCTTGTTGATAATCGTGATTTATGTTTCAGGATGATACTATGCTCAGATGTTCTATATTAGCAGATTCACGGGAAATTAGTGCCAGTGAGGATTCCAGTGACGATGAAAATTTGGAAATCAAAGACACTTATGGAACTTCATGGACAGGCCCTCTGGTATTGCCTCAATCTTCTTATGGAACTTCACTTTTCTAGTTTTCTTGCAAGCGGGGTTTGCTTTTTTTCTAATACAGTCGCTAAATTGCAGGCGTTGCAAAAAAAAAAAATTGGATCTCATGTACTCTGCAAAAACGAGTTTTGGTACTCTCATAACCATCTCCTTAATGGTGGCATTTCATAACACACTTTCTTTAATTTTGATTATGGAAAAAAGAAAAGAAAAAAAGAAAAATGAAAAGATTATAGGAAAAGAAAAAAAGAAAAAAGAAAAAAAAGAAAAAAAAAGAAAGAAAAAAAGAAAAGAAAAAGGAAAATGAGAAGACTGAAAAGAATCCGTTTGGGCAACTTGTTGCCGTCTCCAAGGTACCCTTAATGCTATTGTCATTAGTAGTCCAATTATCAACATCAATTTTTACCTTCTACTTATCCCTATATCTTTTCTATGTGTAGGAGTCTCTAAAGTTGCGTGTAGACATTTTGAGAAAAAAAAGAATGGTTGCTTTGCTGCTTTTGTATAAACGCGAAGGAACTAATAACTGAAGTTTTGGTAATGATCTTTCTTTTGTATAGTCATTTGCTTATGCATGTGTCGTTTTGGGGTGTTTTATCTTAAAAGTTACAAACCTCACACTTTTGATTCGGGCTATGTTTTATCATCAGTAATTTCCTTTCTTTTTATATATATATTTCCTCTTGCTGTTGGAAGTAGCAATGCTTATCCCTACTTATGAATCTGTTTTGATTTGGGCTATGTTTTATCCCTGATAGGTTAAACATGTGAAGAAGAAATAAATAAAATGGAACGTTTTGAATGGGTCAAAGAGATTTAAAGGTTATTTCTAATGCATAAAACCAAGCATTTCATTTAAATTTTAAAACACTTAAAAAGTTCTAGACCTAGAGTTTTGGAGGACCTAGAGTATTGGAGGTCAACCCTATCCGACTATTTTAAATTGTTCCAAAAGTTACCCAATTTGAGTTTTACCCAACCAGCCCAATTGTTCACCTCTAGTTGTAATCTGATCATAGTCTTTCTTTCCCAAAGCGTGATATTTGGAACTTAATACAGGCATATGGAGCCGATGACGCAGAATTGGTATCCCCAAAACACAATGGGAATTCATCTGCAAAATCAAATTCATTGGAAAACTCGTAGATTCTAATCATGAAGTTAGTGACCAACCTATGCAGCAAAATAGGTCAAGTGAAAATCAGGCGGATCAAGGGCTACCTCAGTCTCTCTCTGAACATGATTCAAGCACAGAAACTCCTGTTAGCAAACTAACATGACCCAACAATATTTCTAGGCGTTCAACAATTTGGGGTCAAATTGTAAGCTTACCTTTGCTCTATTAATGTATATAGAACGTGAAAAATAACATTTTAAAAGTTTGTATTGAAATAGAAACATCTTGTTTTTGTTATGCTGAACTGCTCTTTAAACCCAGGGAAGAAAGACTCCGTCAATGGAATCAGTTGACTCTTCCGGAGAAGAAGAGTAAGATTACGACACTTCAAGTTACCATCTTCTGCCGTTTTGTATAGTCGTTTGCTTATGCATGTGCCGTTTTGGTTTGTTTTATCTTAAAAGTTACTAATATAACAGTTCAATTATAAAGGTGTGTGCCAAATGAGCTGAGTCAACAGCTAGAAATGTATTAAGTCTTTTCAGTCTATATTTAACACATACAACCGCTAAAAGTTTGACCTGTTTTGCGCTTTTAGCATGTTTACACACCTGTTTATAATTGATCTTCACAACTAAGGCTTGACCTTACCCTTTAGAGTATTCCTTTTAGGTCACGTTATATCTTATTTATAGTTTAAGGTACCTATATGAGTGGGTAGGATTATGCGTCTAATCGGGTACGAGTTGAAACGTGTCGATTTTCAAGTACTGGTCAAAACAGGATAGGTTGGGTTGGTCCACAGAGTAATCTGTTTATTATGTAAGAAACTATTTCAGAAAATCTACGTTATAATCACGATTGCAAAAGCATTTTCTCATTTTCTCTACAATCATAATCCACATCTGATGATTGGGATGGCATATGCTCTTTTGTGCAGAATTCGGGTAAGAGGGTAACAATTTGTACCCCGGTTAGTATATAAATACCCAAAAACAATAAGAGTTCAGGCGACGTGACTGAATGTCACATCGACTATTACATAAACATGCTTAAATAGCAACAACCAAAAAAACTAGCTGGGATTATAAAAACTCCCATACATGCTTATCTAGTATTTAAATAAACAAACAAAACTAGACAAGCTAATGAACCCAACTAAGGAGGTTTCAGTAGAGACCGAGGTAATTTCCACCGCACCAACAGTTCTTCCACTCTACTTGTGCTCTTGAAACGACAAGTCATTAACTTAAGTCGAATGGTAGACAAAATTAATTCAACCACCTGACTTTCAGATCGCCTTTTTTGTTGGAACAATCTTGCATTTCTTTCTTGCCACAAATGATAAACAGACGTTGCTAAGAGGAGTTTAGATACGACACTCACGCATGAATTCTTCTTAGCAACAGGCATAATGTCACTGATAATAGATTCCCAATCAACCATAACGCGCTGAAACCCAGCCGCCCTATTAACTTCACTCCAAACTCGCATACAAAAACTACACTCAAAAAACAAATGAACTTGTGAATCAGGTTGAGAATCACAGAAAGGACATACCAAACTCAAGGAGCCATTGTGTTGAATATCCCATGAGCATAACATGTCTTGAGTCTTGAGTTTTCCATGCATAACAATCCATAGAAGGAACGAATACTTTGGAATACATTGTTTATACCAAACAATATGAAACCAGTCAACCTTAGAAGCTCTATTTCGTAAATCATTCCATGCTAAAGACACCAAAAAATCTTCTAACTTTCCAGCATTAGAACGCCATTTAAGTAAATCTTTAGCTGTTGACAACATAGGAGCCGTATATGTAGAACATGTCCAATCAGAAGGCATTCTCCAATTACCATTTGTGACAATATCACCAACTTTTGAATCCAAACCAAAATCTGCATCTTTTATCATTCTAGGAGTAATATGGCTAATAAGAGGGCAAAATTCAGCCCAATTGTCGAACCATGCAGATGCAGAATTTCCATTACCAAGTGCATACCAGAAATACTTTCTAACAAGGGGACGAATTTGTAACAATTTTCTCCAACTCCATGTCACATTACCACGTAATGGGATCTCCCAGAAACACTTACCTCGAAGCCTATGCGCATGAATCCACTTAACCCATAAGGACTCTTTTAAAGTCAAAATATTCCATATATGAGTAGTCATTAAAACAACATTACACAAATCTAACCGTCGTATCCCCAAACCACCTTCCTGCTTAGGAAGACATACCACATCCCAAGCAATCTTTGCCTGTCCTTTCTTTAATACTCCTTGGCTCCAAAGAAAGCCATGAAGTATTTGTTCAATTTCGATAGTAACTCTAGTAGGCAAGATGAAAACAGACGACCAATATACATGCATAGAGGATAAAACAGATTGAACCAATTGCAACCGGCCCGCAAAAGAAAGGAACTTGCTTTTCCAATTGTTAACTCTATTTTTGACCCTTTCCAACAGTTCCTTACAATCGTTGTACACCAAACGAGAGGAAACAAGAGGAACCCCCAGATATTTGACAGGAAGATAGCCCTCCTCAAACGGTAAAATGTTCAAAATCGCAAGCTTGACATGATTAAGAACATTACAAAAATAAGCAGTACTCTTAGGAAGGCTAGGAGTTAAACCTGAAGCAGCCTTGAACTCTTCCAGAGCATCCCAAACCACCTTGGCTGATTCAACATCACCACGCAAAAAAATAAATAAATCATCAGCAAAACAAATATTTGTAATTTTCAGCTTGTTACAATGATGATGATACTGAAATACTCCAGTCTCATGTATTCGGCGCTGCAAGATCAGAGATAAAACTTCCATAACGAGAGTAAAAAGATAAGGCGATAAAGGATCTCCTTGTCTTAAACCTCGCTTTCCTTTAAAAAATCCATGAAGTGCACCATTAATACAAATAGAGAAAGAAGACGATGACACACATTCCATAATCCAGGCAATCATCTTAGAATGAAACCCAAAATTCTCAAGAATAATCTTCAAAAAATTCCAATCAACTGTGTCATACGCTTTCTAAATATCCACCTTAAAAGCACAACGGGGAGCACCTCTATCTAAATGATAGTTGTGCATAAGTTCTTGTGTAAGGAGAATGTTATCAGTAATGTTTCGACCAGGCACAAAAGCTGATTGGTTGATACTCACCAAAGAAGCCAGTGAATCCTTGATACGGCTAGCAATGATTTTAGTTATGCATTTGAAAACAACATTACATAACGAAATTGGTCGTTAATCACCTACCCTTGAAGGTCGATAATCGCATTGTAAAGTTATTAGCCATGGAAATGAGGATTGTCCACACCAAGTCAAAGTGACTAAGCCAAAAATGGATGATGACGGTTTTGTGACTGTAGGTAGAAGGAATGGGAAGGCGAAAACAGGTTCAAATAATGTTAAACCTAATGGTGGTTTTAAGATGTCGAAAGCTAAACCAGTTTTTGAATATAGAAAAAAACAATATGTTCAACAAACTGATCCGGTAAAAGCTGGTGAAAAGGGTCCTAGCAAGCAATCTAATAATCCCTCTAGTTTGACATCTATGGGACCAAGTACGAGTTCTGTGGTAACTAGTAATTCGTATTCGGTGCTAGCTGATGGGGATGAAAAGAAAGAACCAAGTAAGTCGAAGGGTGGTACAACGGTGGATGGGAGTTTGCCTAAAGGAGTTGATCATGATGAAATTGATGATATTCCAGTAGATAAGGCGAATGTTTTAGGCCATTTGAAGGATATGGGGGCAAGCACTCCCAATGACGATGGTCTTAATGTATAATATCGCTACTTGGAATATTCGGGGTATGAACCTTACTCCTAAGCAAAAAGAGGTTCGGAATGTTATTGTGGAGAATAATCTTGCTGTGTGTGCTATTCTGGAGTCACATGTAAAAAAGTATTTCGGACGTGGGATTGGTGCTCAAATGCTTCTTTTTGCTCAAAGGGATCTCGTATCTTAATTGGGTGGAATCCGAGTCTGGTTGATCTTATGGTGTTAAATCAAACGGATCAGGTGGTGCACACTCAAGTCTACTGTAAAATGATTAAAAAGATGCTTTTTTGTTCGTTTGTTTATGCTCATAATAAATATACGGATAGGCGGGCTTTGTGGCAGTCGTTAACTATGCATAAAACATTTGTCAATGATCGTGCATGGTGTTTACTAGGGGATTTTAATGCTACGTTGAATCTTGATGATAAGGATGTTGGCTCTTCGGGTATTGATATTACTATGCATGAGTTTAAGGAGTGTGTCGAGACTATTGAAGTATCGGATGTTAATACTTCTGGTTTACACTTTACGTGGAATCAGAAACCTAAAGGTAGTCATGGTATCTTGAAAAAGCTTGATCGTGTGATGGCGAACTTGGTATTTATTGATGAATTTAGAGGTGCTAGTGTTGTGTTTCAGCCCTACAGGATATCAGATCATGCTCTCGCTGTTCTACGGATTCCATTGGGCGCGAAATTCATTCCAAAGCCTTTTAAGTTTGCTAACCTTGTTGTACATGATGTTAATTTCATGCAGGTTGTTCAAACGGTTTGGAATGAACAGGTAGGTGGCTTTCGTATGTTTCAGGTGGTCAAGAAGCTTAAATTGTTGAAGAAACCCTGTCGACAGCTTTTGTTTAGGGTAATTTGCATACTAAGGTGGAAAATCTTAAGAAGGAACTTGATGAAGTGCAGATAGCGTTAGATAAGGAGCCTTCAAATCCTGATTTACGGGAAGAGGAGGCTGCTTGTTTGTGTGCTTACAATCATGCAGTACTTGAAGAGGAACGTTTTCTTAAGCAGAAGGCCAAAATCAATTGGCTACAGGTGGGAGACTCTAATTCAGCGTACTTTCATAAAGTGGTTAAAGCTAGAACTGCTAGAAGTCGTATTGATGTGTTATTTGATTCGGATGGCTCTATAATTGATGGTGATAATATTGTTGTTGCGTTTGTGGATCATTATAAGTCGTTTTTGGGTCAAGCAGGACAGGTTTCTGTTTTGAATAGTAGTAACTTGTTTACTAAAAGGTTATCGATGGAACAAGCAGATTCTATGGTTATGGCAGTGACGAGTGAAGAGGTTAGGTTGGCTATGTTTTCCATTGACGATGACAAAGCGCCTGGACCTGATGGTTTTACACCGGCCTTCTTCAAATCTGCATGGGATGTTATTGGTCCTAGTATTGTCGAGGCTGTTCAGGAATTCTTTCAGAGTGGTAATCTGCTTAAGGAGCTTAATCATACTATTATATCATTACTCCCTAAGGTGAAATCCCCCTCAAAGGTTACTGATTTTCGACCGATTGCTCT
>JANDBE010000045.1:8530809-8541042 GCA_024320915.1 Erigeron philadelphicus | reverse complement strand
GAAGGGGTGCATCCACATATAGTTTTATTTTAGTACTCCTGTAGCTGGAGAGATACGACACTTAATAGTGTACACTGTTAAAACTTAAAAGTATACATTTTTGTTTCTTTAGATACTTGGGTGTTACCGGATGTTGAAGAAATCGAGTAAACAACCGAATGGCGAGGACTGGACCTGGAATAACTTGAATACACTGTCTTGGGCTATAGGATCGGTTTCTGGATCCATGATGGAAGAGCAGGTATGCACCCATCATATGGTTGTCTGTGGAGGCGGTAATTTTAGCCCATTTACTCATGTAGGAATCAATTTAGTTGTGTTATATATCTGACGGATCAAAGTGATAAACTGAACGAAGTTAGCTTAGATTGGTTAGATAATTATGAAACTATAAATGCATAGAATTTAATATACATTCTTTTAGTAAATTGCTTGTTTTTCTATACAAAAAAATGCAAAAAAATAATTTCAAAGAGAATGTAAGAAGATATATATAAGAAAAAAGAAGAAAAACAAACAAAGAATAAAACAAGGAATCCCATTGGGTTTGATTGCGTGGAGTAGTAAACGCGTAGTCTACTCTAACCGACACCCAAACCCCCATTAACCCAGCTACCTCTATTAGACCCGATTCTCCTTTCTTATCACGATTCACACACACATACACAAACACAATATATATCCATCTTGAAAATAAAATAAAATTGAAGGAAAAAAAATGTATAATCAAATTCTCATTGACACAAACCCTAAATTTCATCCCTATTTTTCCGTGCTTTTGTCGGTCAATTCCATCCTTATTTCCTGATTCCAGATTTTAAGGTTTATCTATTTCAAGGTTTTTTACTTCTGATGGTTCTGTTTATTATTTTTACTTATATAATCACTTAGTTACTTAATCAATTGATTATATATATGTATAATATATGTTATTGTAATTATTAATTGTTGTTATGGACAGATTGTTGAGAAACATTTATAAGATGTGATTGCTGATGGTTGTGAAGATGGATAGACCACTTGCTTCTCTTCGTTTTCGTCGTCTTCGTATGACCGTGCCCGACGACATTTTGAGAAAGTAATCCATATACATCTTTTGTATATATAAATATATATCATCACTTGTTATTATTATAGTTATTTCTGTATTTGAAGTACATGTATATATTACACACACAACATGCGTATATTACGATGAACTTGATAAGATCATTAAAGACGGTTTTGAGGATTTAAGTACCTAGGACGAGCTAGGAAAAAAAAGCCCATGGGCACTAGTGGATTTTTGTTTTAAAATCGGGCTGACATCACATTTGAACAATTCAAATATTAAAAACAATTGGGGTTCTATAATCTTTAATCTAAATCATGAATTTGTACTTTTTTGGTTTATTTCTAGGGCTGCGTATAAAGCTTGTAATAAAATTATGTTATATGATATTATTAATGTGTATGTATTCTTACATTCTGTTTTGCCAGCTAGCGGTTATACTCAAAGTATTGGGCAGCAAGCTAGCAATAAGTCTCAAAGTGTCGGGCAGCAAGTAACCACTAACCCTCAAAGTATTTGGCAGCAATTTAACAATAATTCGCAAAGCATTGGGCAGCCAGTTAACAACTATACTCAAAGCATCGGGCAACCAGTTAACAATGATACTCGAGGTGTCGGGCAGCAAGTTAATGTTAATACTTCAAGCATTGGGCAGCACTTTAACGATTATACTCAAATAATTGGATAGCCGGTTAACAATTATAAAGCTTTGGGCAGCCATACCATATCCAGTCTCCAATGTGGTCTGGCAACAGACAAGTGGCAGTTCAAGTTGCTGATGGTTTGCAAGGCTTGAACCTAATGGAAAATGGGCGTTTAGGTCAACATGGAATGCACAGATGCAGATATTAAATGCTACTGGTATCGGGGAAAGTGTATGATGTATAGCGGAGCGTCTCGAGGTAAGGTGGGGACTGTGGCTGGTAGAGAAGCTAGCACTCATATAAACACAATTGCACCATCTGGACCTGACCCTTCGAAATACATTCTCAAACTTGTTAAATAGCTCTTTGAAAGTTTCTACCATAAGACACATGGGACCACCACCTGGATTTAGCGTTGTTTGTCCTAAGCAAGTCAATGAGCCAGAATCCCCTAATTGATAATTACAGCTGGTTAGATGGATATCACTTGCAATCATCTATGAAGGGTAGCCTTCCACCAACTAATTTGCCATCGAATATGAGTTCCCAGTTTATAAATGATTCTGTAGCTATTGCTAAGCTCCCGTTTCCTGGAAAACATGCTCCAATGGTTCAGTTTGAAGGGGAAAAGCATGAAAGTATTGCAAATGACATTCAGCATGAATCACTTCAAGAACAATATATTTCTCGAGCGGACCAACAAGGGCATTCCCTGTGGAAAGGGAATCAGTTCGTGTGATCTCTTTGAGCCTTGCATGGTATTTTTGATTTTTATTATCTTTTTTATATGTGTTTATATTTACTTCATTTAAATAACTCTAAGGTGGCCTAGTGGCTAGGTTTTTGATGTCCTCACAAGAGTTCATTGAATCGAACCTTACTAGGTAATATATTGGGTTGGGCAATGAATAGATAGGGAAAAGGTTTGGAAACGGTCATGGGGGAACCCTGGTCAGGGATGTTCATGTGAGTCAAAGACTTGCCTTCCCCACTTGAATAGGGAAAACCTCATCTGTTTGGTTTTCTGATGATATTAACATATATGTGTTTTGCGCTTTTGGCACATTTACACACACCTGGCTGGTTGCCACATCAATATATAATTGATCTGCCCAACTATGGGTTGACCTTACTCCTTAGAGTGTTTTATTTTCGACCTTGAGCCTTGTATGTTTTTCTGTTTGGCGCCAAGATATTTAGGACAATTTAGCCTTATGAATTAGAATGACCAGTTCATCAATTCTTTGACCAATCGGCTTGATGATCACATTTCTATCATCTCTAGTATTTTCCTAATTTTGCCGGTTGTAATAATATATCTGGTTCCATAGAGAGTTCAAAACTAATATGCATTAATGCTTTTCTGGCTTACTAGTGATTCAGACTTGCATATGACGACTCTTGCTATACTTGATGTCAGATAGAAAGTTCTGCTCACGCCCCGACTTTTGTCCAAAGTTAATTGCTTCATGTGTAGGAACTTCACTGTTCTAGTGTTCTTGCAAGTGGGGTTTGCTTTGTTCTAATACATTCTCTAAATTGTAGGCTTTGCACAAAAAAAAATTGGAACTCATGTACTCTGCAAAAGCGAGTTTTGGTACTCTGATAACCATCTCCTCAATGGTGGCATTTTATAAGTCACTTTCTTTTCCATTATACAAGATCACATAAGCCTTGAAAGATCGCAGTTGTAATTCGGTAGGTGCACCTTTCATATTCTTATGTAGCAATCTGGACGGAACCCATTAGAGCAGTTTGATTGATCATAGTTGATGGTCGTCTCCATGAGAACGTACTCTTATTGGCTTTATTGCTGTTGTCATTAGTAGTTGATATCTCAACATGGAATTCTACCTTCTACTTATTCCTATATGTTTTTTTTATATGTATTGATCGAAGAGAATATGTATCATATTCAACCTGTATCCAACAATTTATGCCCATGAGGATAATGATTAATGCGATAGTGCATGTTCATTTATAGTGTACTTGCTAAGGTTTTGAAGTTTATGTTATAAATGTGGTTATAGGCAGCTGCTAACCCAATAGTATATGAAGACTATAGAAAAGTCAACGGGAGGAGGAGGAACATAGCACTGGGTTTACGGTTAGTACTTTTCCATCTTAAGAGTTCCGCAGTTTATTGTTGCTAACAAACAATGACAGGAGTTTTGTTCGCTAGTAGAGATTTGTTGATCTTGCAGATTAAGAAAAAACTGCCTAAGGTTAATCGGGGTCTTGCAAAACGTCTTTTTGGAGACGAGTTAGAAGCCACTAAAGCTGAATTTCACGATTCTAGTTTTGAAAAGATACTCGACCTCTATTCAACCATTGTGAAAGCGAGGAAGAGGGTGTTCGGAATAATTGTCGATATTTATATGTATGCTATTTGATCACGTACTTCAGCATATTGCTTGTTGGTTTGGCGGCTCTTGGACTGCTGATGAAGATATTTATGAAGAGATCACGAGTGTTCGTTACACAGATAGTGTTGTTGATGGCTTGAACTGGAAGTGAGAAGGCATCGGAAATTTTGGTGTATGCTCATGAGACACAACATGAATTGCTAATAAGGTAAATTTGAGTTTTACTGTTGGTTCCTTTATGTCAAACATTTTATTTTATTTATAGTTGAAGTACCTGTATGAGTGGGTACCTTAAACTGTAAATAAATAAATAAATAAAAAGAATAGGAAAAAGAACGGATACTTTAAACCGAGTGTAGAGAAAACACTTGTTTTGGTGCAAACTGAAAAAGTAAATAAAGAACAAAAAACGAAAAAATGAAAGAAAATGAAAAAAAAGGAAATATTTATTTGTTGCAATTGTCTTTACGGGGCTGGGTTGGTGTTATAAGGGAGAGGTTTGGGTTGGTTTAGTACCCGCTGTGGAAACCTGTTGAACTTGCTCGCTAGGCTTGTGTAGGGTAATGCGTTTAATCAAGTAGGAGTCGAAACGTGTCGGTTGAAGTGTATCGTTCGATAAGATGGGTTGGGTTGGTTCACCGAGTAATTTGTATTGTTTTCTTATAAACAGTTCCAGAAAACCTACGCCATAATAACGAATCCAAAAGCATTTTGTCTACAATGATATTCCACATCCGGGATTATAGTAATTCACAACACTAGTAAAATGAAACTATTCATAAACAAATGTGTGGGAATTGCCGTCTAATTATCATTAATATTATAATTTAAAATGTTGATGTGCAGGCCAAAGGTTATTTATATGTATGCTCTCACTGTATGGGAGAGAAAAAGTGGATACTCTAAAGAGGCCGTAGAGAAGCATTTGTTTCGGTGCAAACGGATAAAATAAATAAAGGAAAAAAAGGAAAAAATAAAAGAAAGAATAAAAAAGGAACTTTTTAAAAAGAAGAAAAAAAGAAAATGAAAAAAAAAAGAATTTTTCTTTTTTGCTTCAGTTTTCTTTATGGGGTTGGGTTGGTATTATAAGGTGGAGGTTTTGGCTAGGCTTGTGTAGATGGAGCAGAGTTAATGTCGTTTGCTTCGTTTACCTATTCTTTGTAGGCATGTGTCTGTTTGTCTAAAAATACGTCATCTTTTCCAAGCTGGCATAGGTTTAAAGGTGAGTAGGGTTGCATGGGATATCCAGATCTTGGATAATCTCTGGAGTGAAATGGTGGAAAACTTGTCTTTGTTGAGTCGTATTTTAATCCTGGGGTTATTATGAGTGCCAAAAATATTATTACTAAAAATAAAATGAGTGCCAAAAAATCCATATATATAAACCTTTTATTTGATTTATATTATATTTTAGACACTGATTTAATTAGTAACGACATTCATTTGTAATTAATAGTTTAAACTTTGTAAATAAAATTATTTAAAAATATTTTATATATTTATATACAATTATTTAAAGATATAATATAGTTTAAATTTATAATTTATAGATTTTTAAATAATATTTTAGACACTCGTGTAGTATATATTCATTTTGCATATATATATATACCTTTTATTTTATTTATACTCAATATTAATAATTCTACACACATAAAGTTATTTAAAAATATGTTATATGATTATTATATAATTTATAGATTTTTGTATTTTAGACACTCATTTAGTTATTTTGTAATTATATTTTCTTTTTGATATATATACCTTTTATTCGATTTATACTCAATATTAATAATACTTTACACAAAGTTATTTAAAATATGTTATATGATTAATATATAATTTAAAGATTTTTTATTTCAAACACTCATTTATTTATTTTGTAATTATATATACTTTGTGCATAGTCGCGGAACTTGTCAAACTATAACCTCTCCTTGGCATGGCGATTTTGGCGATCTCGAACATCTTTCTTCTTGGCCAAAAATTGTAAATTCCTGATTGATTTTAGTAATCATGTATGTTCATTGTATCTCTTTAATGGTGATCTGAACGTATTTTGATATCTATATTAATTAGGGTTCACGATTTTTTTGGTTTTTTTTCTTTTCGTTATCGCTAAAAACCCTAATCTGATTTTCCTTCGAAACCCTAATTATTTATGTTGTTTTCGGATTGATTAGCATAATAGGTTACTCAGTCCTGCGGGGTTATACTTTGAGATACCTGGTATTCTAATTGATTTTGAGCTTCATTTAATTAGGGTTTGCATAAATTAGGGTTTTTCAATATTTTAGTTTGGTGTTATTTTGTCTGCATGGTGTTCTAGGGTTGGTATGGGAATGGAGAGGGCTGGTTCTAATCGTCCTCCACCGTCGGGGTTGGCTGCTAAGATTAAGAACATTGATGGTAATTCGAAAGGAATTTTAAAGAAACCTAAAGGTACTGCTATGAAGAATTTGGACTCGACTAAAAGCCCTAGTGCTTCTGAATCTAATGATAAAAGTGCTCCGGTAAACAACTCAGGTGATGGTAATCCCGTCAAGCAAACTCCTGTGTTTGTGACAAATGATGATTTTAGCGATAATAACATGAATTTAAAGAATGAGTCGAGTGCTGATACAACTGATAAGGAGGGTTTTAAACATGATGGTACGTTTGAAACTCCTCTTAAGGATCCATTTCCTGATGGTCTTGATTCTGCTGCAAATATTGAACAGAATGTATCTGATGGAAATAATAAGTCGGGGGTAGATAATATGGGTGCAGGAAATGATGAAGGAAAAGTGAATAATCAATCGTATGCATCTAAAGTGAAGTCAGGTTCACCTAAAAAACAGGTGAATTTCAGAAAAATGGAAAATGTAGAGGTTAAAGATGGTGTTGATGTGGTCTTACCAAGGGAATCGGTACGTATGATACAAGATAAGTTTGCTAATACTATATTTGGTTATTTCCTTGGTGATGGCATTGCTTACCCGGTCGTTGAATACTATGTTAAAACTTATTGGAATAAATATGGGTTGAAGAAAATCATGAGGAATGGTGAAGGGTTTTTCTTCTTCAAGTTTGCTAATAAAGATGGGATGTGTAAAGTATTGGAAGAAGGTCCGTGGACTATCAGGAACACCCCGATTTTTCTTAAGATTTGGTCACCTAATATTAAACTTAGAAAAGAGGAGGTAAAGGAAGTGCCGATTTGGATTAAAATACATAATGTACCATTGGCTGCGTATTCAGATGATGGTTTAAGTTTATTGGCATCGACTTTGGGCACTCCTAAAATGCTTGATGAGTACACGAGTAACATGTGTACTGAAGCTTGGGGTAGAAGCAGTTTTGCTCGTGCACTCATAGTTGTTTCGGCTGATAAAGAGTTTAAAAAGGAATTAACTGTTGCGGTCCCTGATCTTGAGGGTGATGGTTTTTCGACTGAAAAGATGAGTGTGGAGTATGAATGGGTTCCACCAAGGTGTTCTCATTGTTGTATTTTTGGGCACCAACTTTCTGGTTGTCCAAAAAGGATTGTACTTCCAAAGCAAAAACCAAATATTGATGAAGATGGATTTACCGAAGTGAAAAATAGGAAGAAAGGGCCAACTAGAAATGGATTTAAAGTGGATAAAAAAAAGCAAAAAGTTGAATATAGACCAGTGTTTAATAAGGAAAAGCCAAATGAGCAGAAAAATGCATCGTCTTCAAAGGATGTAGCTTCATCATCAGGTATTAAAACTAGTAATACTTTTGGTGTTTTGAATGAGGATACTGGTCATTCTAAAGGGGTAGATCACCAAAAATCGGGTTATAATGTCACGATTAACTCAGATGGGGAAGAGGAGATTGAGGTCTTTGACAATGAGACTGAAAATGAGACTACGAAATTTATGTCATCGGGTACTAAAATAGATGAAACGCATACAGGGGCAAGCACTCCTGAGATGGGTGGTTTAAATGGATAGTCTCGCAGCTTGGAATATTAGAGGATTGAACCGTCCTCTTAAACAAAAGGAGGTTCGTTATGTAGTTAAGGAAAATCATCTTAATATGTGTGCTATCCTGGAATCGCATGTTAATGTGGCTAGGCTGTATAGTGTGTGTAAGAGTATCTGTAAAACTTGGGATTGGACGTCTAATGCTAATGTATGTACTAAAGGTACTCGAATCATCCTTGGTTGGAACACTGAATTAGTAGATGTAATGGTATTAGATAAAACAGATCAAGTTTTACATGTACAGGTTGTTTTCAAATCGACCAATAAAGTGTTTTTCTGTTCTTTTGTTTATGCTCACAATTCGTATGTACTTAGAAGACAGCTTTGGAGAAGTTTAGATCTTCATAAGCAATTCATAAAAGATAAACCGTGGGTTATTCTTGGTGATTTTAATGCATATCTGAATGTGGAGGATCAATTTGCGGGTACTTCATCTATGAACATTGGTGATAGAGAGTTTAAGGAGTGCGTTAATCGAATTGAAATTGTTGATGTCAACAGTGTAGGGATTCATTATACATGGAATCAGAAACCTAAAGGTGGTATGGGTATTATGAAAAAAATTGATCGAGTGATGGCTAATATTCAGTTTATTGATTATTTTCCGGCAGCTTGTGCTCATTTCTTACCATTTCGGGTCTCTGATCATACACCTTGTGTGTTGAAATTACCTAGAGGTATCAAACTGAAACATCCCCCATTTAAATTTGCTAATTTTTTAGTTTATAAAGATGGGTTTCAGGAAGCTGTAGCTAATGAATGGAAGAAACAGATTGATGGGGTAAACCAGTTTCGTGCAGTAAAAAAACTGAAGCTGCTTAAACCGATATGTCGAAAATTACTGCACAAACAGGGAAATCTACATAAAAAAGTGGTAGAATTGAGGAATGAACTTGATCAGATACAATATGCAATTGATCGGGATCCTGCTAATAATCAACTGCGTGTTAACGAAGCAATCATGGCGAAACAGTTTGAAAGTGCAACTTTAGATGAGGAAAGATTCTTAAAACAGAAGTCGAAAGTTGAATGGTTGGCAGTTGGTGATTCTAACAATGCTTATTTTCATAAATCTCTTAAATGCAGGAACCATAGAGGAAGGATTGATGCCATCAAAGATATGGATGGTCGACTTCATGAAGCTAGTAATGTCCAAACTGCTCTTGTTCATCATTTTGAGAAATTCCTGGGCTGCGTGGGTAATATTTCTGCTTCACCTTCTCCCGAACTGTTTTCTAATAAAATAGACGAACAGGTAGCATTGCATATGATTAGACCGGTGGTGGATGAGGAAATTAAAGCGGCTATGTTTGATATTGGAGATAACAAAGCTCCGGGGCCTGATGGTTTCACTTCTGCTTTTTTCAAGAGTACGTGGCTGATTGTTGGTAATGATATTTGTTTAGCAATTAAAGATTTTTTCAGGAAGGGTAAATTGTTAAAGGAATTGAATCACACTCTGATCGCTTTAGTGCCTAAAGTTCCAACTCCTGCTACTGTTGTGGATTTTAGGCCGATTGCGTGTTGCAATGTGCTATACAAATGTATTAGTAAAATCATTGCAAATCGAATTAAGGATGGTTTATCGAAGGTAGTGAGTAACAACCAGTCTGCTTTTATCCCGGGAAGGTTGATTGCGGATAATATCCTGTTGACTCAAGAAATTATGCATAATTATCATCGGGACTTTGGACCACCTCGGTGTGCATTCAAGGTGGATATCCAAAAAGCATATGACACGGTTGACTGGAATTTTCTCAGGAATTGTCTTATTGGATTCGGTTTTCATGATACGATGGTTAAATGGATTATGATATGCGTTACCACTACTACATTTTCTATAGGTGTAAATGGGAACATCTATGGGTTCTTTAAAGGGAAAAGAGGACTTCGTCAGGGTGACCCTATGTCCCCGTATCTTTTTACTTTGGTCATGGAAATTCTCACACGTATTTTGTGCTATCAAAGTAGTATGGAAGCATCTTTCAGGTTTCATAACAAGTGCATAAAGCAGCGGATTATTAACCTTTGCTTTGCTGATGATCTGTTCTTATTCGCTAGAGGTAATTTTCAGTCTGCTAAGGTTATTCGTGATGCTCTTACTGAATTCACTGCTATGTCGGGGCTTGTTCCTAACCTTCATAAGAGTACTGTGTTTCTTTGTAATGTACCTCATCATG
>JANDBE010000045.1:8367640-8383458 GCA_024320915.1 Erigeron philadelphicus | reverse complement strand
AGTCATTTTTGATGTCTATAATCTTGAATTATCTACAAACTCAAATAAATACATGTGCCTGCAGGTTCTTTCCCTCATCAATTCTAATAGTGAATGATTTAATGTGTTGAGATTGGTGCAAATTGTATCAAGTTTCATAAACAATAAGCAAATGCGGAAAACATTTACACACAGATATAATTCTGTATAACCCCTTGTTCAATTCTAATTAACTATACCAAATGACTAGATAAGCGAAAAGAGCGCACGTTTTTGCATGACTATTACTGCTCTTCTAATCACAACGTTCAATTGAACCCTGTGATTTCACAGGGTTAAGCCTGCTGCCTGCGGATTTTCTTAGTGGGTACCAACACACACACACACACACACACACACACACACACACAATATCATGAGTATCACATATTCATACTGAAAACATATGTAGATTATTTAGAACTGTTTCTAGTGCCTTGACATATGCACGGTGTTCTAACTTTCCTCCTATTTATCATGGGATCTGATGTATGGGATTTTAGATGCCTTGCCAACTCGAGTATCTGCATTATAAGAATAGGAGTTGATCGGTTCTTTTACTTCTTTTGTTTTCCTTAGGTGAAACTTTCTAGGTTAGATGAAATTCCTGCAGTTCTCGTGGTATTATCTGCTAGTTTTGATTACTAGACTTTTCTGATTACTTCTTTACTTGTTATATTCATGTTCTAGTAACTTATTTTATAGCAGTAAATGTGATGAATTTATTCTAACCTATGTTTTGCTACAGGCAATTACTGCTCTAAAGAAGGGGGCTTATCTTCTCAAATATGGGAGAAGAGGGAAACCTAAGTTTTGTCCCTTCAGGCTATCTAATGTAAGTTTAATATCCTTCATTCTGGTTTATATGTCCTACATGTAGTGTTAGCTATTTATATTAAAGCCTCAAATTAGTCATTATCTTACTACCACATGCACACTAGGTGTTTTCTGCCTTTTTTTCTATAAATAATTTATAATGTGCACAATAGGTGCTTGTGAAAAAGTCTGCTTTACAACATGCACTTTAGGTGCTTGCTGCTGAAAGTTTGTGCATTGACTTCTTACTATCTATTTCAGGTCAAGTATGTTTCAGTATAATTAATTATTTGTTAATTCACTATGCAAATAAATATCGAATTCATCTGATGTTTCAGGATGAATCAGTTCTTATATGGTTTTCCGGGAAAGAGGAAAAACACCTTAAACTAAGTCATATCTCCAGAATTGTTTCAGGGCAACGAACCGTAAGTTGTTCCCTTCGAAGATAGTAAATCATTTTACCTGGAAACCTTAGTAATTGTTTTCTGTTTACAAGTTAAAGTATTCAGAGAAGTAAGCAACTAATATGTATATTGTATATTTAGCAATTTTGGAAGATAGCAATTATACCTTACATACAGCATGCATACATTTATATATTAACCTGATTCTTTTACTGATTGGATACCCTGAAGCCTTTCTTTTTCATTAGGTGTTATAACACATAAAAATAGTTAACGTCAAAGTGGGAATAAAAACTCCAAAAAGTAAAAAGAGGACATTTATTTTTGGGGCTGAGGGAGTATTTACTTAGGACAAAAAGTTGTCGTTATACTTTGGAGGTTATTAAATCTAATATAAGATAATTCCATTTTCGAGTCTCATGGATTAACATACAACTTTTTATATGATTTTTTTCTTCAGCCAATCTTTCAACGGTATCCACGGCCTGAGAAGGAGTATCAATCATTTTCTCTAATATATAACGACAGGTCTCTAGATTTGGTAAAAATTTTATCCATCTTCCTGACTCAGTTAAGTTTTTATATAGGTTGTGGTGTTGCCTGCCGAATTAGAAAAAGACTTTTGTGATTTCTATATCTTCTTTGACTTGGTTGTTAAATACTTGAATTGTCTATCTTTGTAGATCTGCAAGGATAAGGATGAAGCCGAGGTGTGGTTTAGTGGTCTTAAGGCATTAATATCACGTGGCCATCAGAAAAAATGGAGAACAGAATCAAGGAGTGACGGAATCCCATCTGAAGCTAATAGTCCGAGGACCTATACGCGGAGAAGCTCACCTTTACATTCTCCATTTGGTAGTGGTGATAGCTCCCAGAAGGTGAGGATTTTGTTCTTAGCTTTACGCACTTAAATAGATAGATTGAGCTTTCATACACTCATATTTTTCCCTTCATATATATTTTCATCTGTTAGAGCTGACAATTTCAATTCATTTATCAAATGAGTCAACTCAGGTTTTGTTTTATCCTTGACAGGTCAAACTGGTAAAATAAATAAATAGTATAGTTTCTTCAGAAACGGGTCAAACTGGTCAAAAGTACTGAGAATTTATTTATTTACTTATTATATTACTATTAAAATAGTTTAATTTCTGCAATTAAAGTTAACACATATAGTGTTTATTGTCAATCTGACCCATGTTGATCCAGTATATCACCCATTTACACGCGTTCTTTACATTGCCCATGTTGCCACTCTTTTTCTCTATTCATTTCTATGTAGGTTTTTACATATTCAATTCTTATTTAATGTCAAGTAAATGTTTAAATATCATATTATATCTGCCTATTCAGGACACAGGTGATCAGCTCCCCCTTCAAAGTCCTTTTGGAAGTCCTCCAAAAAACATTCCAGACATGAACTTTTATAAGGTTTCTCCTAAGGGTTTCTTCCCTTCAGATTCCGCCAGTGGTTCTGTTCATTCACTGTCATCTCGAGGTTCTGATAGCATCCATGGCCACACAAGGGTGACGGGTGTAGATGCCTTTAGAGTAAGTTTATCAAGTGCTGTTAGCTCATCAAGTCAAGGTTCTGGTCATGATGATGGGGATGCTTTGGGAGACGTCTTTCTTTGGGGGGAAATCACCAAAGATGGTGGATCCGACAGAATCGGCAGTTACATTGGTGCTAAAACTGATTCTTTATTACCCAAAGCTTTAGAATCAGCAGTTGTGCTCGATGTTCAGAATATTGCTTGTGGTGGAAGACATGTTGCATTAGTAACCAAACAAGGAGAAATCTTCTCTTGGGGAGAGGAATCTGGAGGGAGACTCGGGCATGGTGTAGATTCAGACGTTTTGTGCCCGAAACTTATTGAATCTCTTAGCAATACAAACATTGAGCTTGTAGCATGTGGTGAGTATCATACGTGTGCTGTTACACTCTCTGGAGAACTTTATACATGGGGTGATGGGCATTTTGGAATTCTTGGACACGGGAATGAGGTAAGCCATTGGGTCCCAAAACGGGTCAATGGGCCACTAGAGGGTATCCATGTCTCGTTCATCTCATGTGGACCCTTTCATACGGCTGTGGTGACTTCTGCTGGACAACTATTTACTTTTGGTGATGGGACTTTTGGTGTTTTAGGACATGGAGATCGAAAAAGTGTTCTAAAACCTCGAGAAGTTGAATCTCTCAAAGGACTTCGAACCGTTAGAGCTGCTTGTGGTGTTTGGCATACTGCCGCAGTAGTAGAAGTTATGGTTGGGAATTCAAGTTCTAGTAATTGTTCCTCGGGGAAATTATTTACATGGGGTGATGGTGATAAATACCGACTTGGCCATGGCGATAAGGAAACTAAATTAGTGCCCACTTGTGTTGCTGCACTTGTTGATCCCAATTTTTGTCAAGTTACATGTGGACATAGCATGACTGTTGCACTTACGACCTCGGGTCATGTGTACACAATGGGAAGTCAAGTTTATGGTCAACTAGGAAACCCACAAGCCGATGGAAAATTCCCGACTCGTGTTGAAGGCAAACTTTCAAAGAGTTTTGTTGAGGAGATATCTTGTGGGGCTTATCATGTTGCAGTTTTGACTTCTAGGACCGAAGTTTATACTTGGGGTAAGGGTAGTAATGGCCGACTTGGTCATGGAGACATAGATGACAGAAATTCTCCCACCCTTGTAGAAGCATTAAAAGATAAACAAGTAAAAACTATTGCATGTGGTACTAATTTTACTGCAGCTATATGTCTTCATAAGTGGGTCTCGGGAACTGATCAGAGTATGTGTTCTGGCTGCCACCTACCATTCAATTTCAAAAGAAAACGCCACAATTGCTATAATTGTGGACTTGTTTTCTGTCATTCATGTAGTAGCAAGAAGTCGTTAAGGGCCTCTATGGCATTAAACCCCAACAAACCTTATCGTGTTTGTGATAATTGTGTTAATAAATTAAAGAAATCTATAGATGCTGATATCTCATCACAGTCATCTGTGAGTAGAAGAGGAAGTGTGAATCCAGGTGTGACTGATGTAAATGAAAAAGATGAAAAGTCAGACCCGAGCTTTCGTCCTCACCTTGCTAGGTTTTCATCGATGGAAGCCTTGAAACCTATTGATAATCGTACTTCAAAACGGAACAAAAAGCTAGAGTTCAATAGCAGTCGTGTGTCACCTATACCTAATGGAAGCTCTCAATGGGGAGGTCTAAATATATCTAAATCTCTTAATCCAGTATTTGAATCTTCCAAAAAGTTCTTCTCAGCTTCAGTTCCTGGTTCAAGAATTGTATCTCGAGCAACATCTCCAATATCGAGACGGCCAAGTCCTCCGCGGTCAACCACACCAATCCCAACCTTGGGTGGGCTATCTTCACCAAAGATTGTGACGAATGATTCTGAAAGGAAAAATGATGCCATCAACGAAGAAGTTGTGAAACTAAAAGCACAGGTATGTAGTTTTTATTTCATTACACTGTATAGCTGAACATCATTCTTCATCATTTAGATATGATCTATGTTAGATTATAAAGTTACAAAAGCTAAATAAGTGGGTGCCCAAAGAACTGGGAAGACTAAAGAATAGTTGAATGAAGAGGCGAAAAAGCCCGGTAATGATTGAAATTAGGTAACTTTTTAAGTGCGGGTGAAAATAGGTCAGGTCTGCTGTGGTCAAACCAGACATACATTTTTTAGATCCATTTTGAGTAGTTGATGAAGTGACTTAATGTTAATTGTTAGAATATTGTCTAGACCTCATAAAAAACCAATATTATGTATATAAGTACATTTTATGTGCTGCAGTCTGTTTTAGCTATTGCTTTTTCAATTGGACAATTGAGCAACCAATTTGATTGGTTAGAGACATCATAATTTGATTAAAAGTGATAATCCAGATGACCCATTTATTAGCAATGGGTCATAATCCAGATGACCCATTTATTAGCAAGTGAGCTGCAATTGCCGCCCCTAGTAAATATAAATTAAAAGTGATATCACAGATAATTTGATTGTTTTATTGAAACATTAAGATGTGTTCTAGAGCATGATGCATATCTTATTTATTTATTTATGTATTTATTTGTGTTCTTTTTAAATAATTGTTATGTGCATCTGGGATGGGAAGCTGATGGGCCAGCTGCTGCTGCAACTTAACATCATAGCCTGCATGTTATATATATGATATTGCAACTGAAGTTTGTATGATATATATGGAATTTGTTTCTGACTTCATTTTGCACCAAAAACATATGAAATAATTATGTGGTGCCTTAACTTGATATAGTATGATTGCAAGTCGTATACGTTGGATTATTGTTTACTTAGTGTACTGGCTATGGAAATGGGTCCATGTGCTTATACTGGGTTTAGTGTAGAAAATCAGCTATATGAAAATTGCCTAAGTTGGTTAATTGGGCTAGACGAGTCAAAGTCTCTTAAGGTTTATTCAAATTCATACGATGTCCTAAATCTGTATACCTTTTAACAAAAGTATAAGTATTCTTCAAAGGAGAGTGGACTAGTAACTAGTTACTTTTTAATATATATCTTTATATTTTGATAACGTTGCTGTTAAAAAAAGAAAAACAAAAAGAGTATCACAGGTTCATTCCAACCCATCCCGGTATGATTTCTTACCCAACCTGCCACACCAGCTTGTTTTTATACCTCTTAATTAATTATTAGTTTTCCTTCAGAGATAATTTACCTACTCGAATTGCCAAGCAGGTCGAAAATCTTACCCGTAAAGCAGAACTTCAAGAGATTGAGCTGGAACGAACCTCTAAACAACTGAAGGAGGCAATAGCTATTGCAGGGGAAGAGAGCTCAAAATGCAAGGCAGCAAAAGAAGTGATTAAATCACTTACCGCCCAAGTAAGATCCGTTTTTGAAATCAATAAGTTTTATGTGGTAGCTTATGACATTGTATCCAGTGTAAATGGTTAGGTTAGACTGTTGTGGATGCATATGTTATACTAAATGTGCACTACAATCAAGAAGATTTAATAAACCTACTTAATTCTTAATTATTCCCTGAAAGTGCTATCCATTATCATAGTTGTGCTAAGTCCTTATTTCATTCCAAACTAAGGAAACTAGTACTTATTTATTTTCAGCACATATTTCCATTTCTATAGGAGGCTGGGATGCAAACCTAATCATCTCCAGTTTTAACATATTGGTTCTCATTTTAAGTTGAGGCTATATTTCCTATTTTAGGCACATACATGTGTAAATCGTATTAGGAAATTCACTTAGCCAACTGTTTTTTTTGTTTTTAAAACACTTGATTCTGATCCTATACTACACAAACAAATGAGAGTGCTGGAGGGTGCCCCCCCTCAGAGTATATATTCTTCTTCATCTTCTGATATGGAACTAACACTCAACAGCTATTTTATGGGGTTTTTCTAGCATATTTCGAGTAGCTATATATTTGTAGACATGTGAAATAGTAAAAATATTGCATTTTTTTTGTGTGTGGCAAGAGTAGGGAGTTTGATTTTTTTTTTTTTTTCATTTACTTTGTAATTATAGCTGAAAGACATGGCTGAAAGGTTGCCAGTGGGAGCTGCCAGGAACATCAAATCTCCTTCCTTTACATCCTTTGGATCAAATCTTGCTTCCAGTGATACTTTGTCAAATGGCCCTGTTGACCGGCATAATGGTCAAATGGTACCGTATGAAGAACCGGATACAAATGGTTCAAACAGCCAGCTAAAACCAAATGCCATCAATAGCCGCAGTTCGAGCCACAACAAACCTCCCAATTCAGAGGCAACAACAATAAAAAGTAGCAGAAGCAAAGATAGTGAATTTCAAGGTGCTGATGATGAATGGGTGGAACAGGATGAGCCTGGTGTCTATATTACCCTCACATCTTTACCCGGAGGTTCCAAAGATCTTAAACGAGTTCGCTTCAGGTAAGCCATTCTACATTCCTATATTTAATTTTGGGCTCATTTACTGTTAATGGTCAATTTGGCTTATACTTTTTCTTTGAAGTCTCAAAAGGGTTCAGGTCAATACTTGAGTCAAAAAATTTGCATTTAAGAAACAGATCAACTGACATGAATGGTTCAAACAGGTTGAAAGTGGACCAAATTGAATTTTTAACACCTAAAACATCCTTGACCTTTATATGATGTTATTGTTATGAATTATATTTGTTATAATCATAGATGAGGCACTAATTCTGTATTTGAAAATATATATAATACTCTCAGATGAACCTTACCTATATATATAAGTAAGATAAAAAAATTGGACGGGGTGTTTTTGGACAAATCCGTTGTTTCAACTCTTTAGAAACATAATTACATGTTTAATTTACTGGTTAAACGTTTTGTTCACTGCGTAGTTTTTTTCCCCCTCTTAATGCTATCATAATTTGCACATAAATGTCAAGCAACCATATAAACCTGATTTTATATAAGAACATTAACATGATTTGTATGCAGCCGGAAGCGATTCAGTGAGAAGCAAGCAGAGCAGTGGTGGGCAGAAAACCGGACAAGAGTTTATGAACAGTACAATGTCAGAATGCTTGATAAATCAAGCGTGGGCATTGGAAATGAAGACTTAGCAAGATGATTGACATGTAGGAACATCACATAGTATGTAAATGAATATATTCTTGATTTCCCTCTGCATCATCTCTCGTAAAGAAATGGTGGTCAAGTTTATAGGCTAAGTTTCGCTCCTACATCTTGTTAAGAGGTTGGAAGCAAAGTTTTCTTAACACAAGGAGCATTCCAAAAACCTTTGGGTGTGCCTCTTCTTTTCTTTCTTCATATTTTGCATTAATGCGTTGTGAGCGTATATTCTTTTCGGCCTTGAGCTTCGGGAAAATGGAGGGGTTAGTTGGTCTTTTGGCTTATTCTTAAAAAGCCGGTACCATGTATATTCATTATCAAGTACAACATGGTTCCCCTTATATATTTTCAAGTATGCATTGATAATTGATAGTTGATTGTTACACGTGTATCGATAAATTAGATTGATCACATGTCTATTATTTACAGTTACAATGTTTCAAGGCATGCTTGCTTGACTCACCATACATAAATGTTAATATCTGCTACTACATTCATCAACATATGGATATCCATTAGAGTTTTGGATCAAATGGAATGTGCTTTTACTGAAAGAATCATTAAAACAGTCACTCAGATTAAACTAGTGTAATACCTGGATATTGCTTGAAGTCTTTCATTTTTAGTTTGGCGTCGGGATTTTTTTAATAGTGACTTTCTTGCTGTAATATTAAGATGTGATTGACATAAACATAGCTTATGGCTGATGACTGATGTATTATGAAAAAAAAAAAGTCGAAAGATTTGCCGAAACAAATGAAATGTTGTAATTCTCTGAGCTCAATCCTCAATATATGTGTAATGGGTTCATCTAATCGGCCAAAATCATTAAGATATGGCAGTAATGCATGGTAAGTCATAAATTCACTTTAGAAAGATAGATAGATATAGGAAAGAAACACCCGTTTGGCCGTTTCTATACCTGAGTAATTACACAGCAGAAATTAGAAGTATCGAATAACGAAAGGTAACAGAATATATAGATTAAAATAAGTTCATCGAGCATCAACCGCGGAAATTCTTCTTGTTATGATGGTAAAGAAACTTCGAGCCCCGTGGAGATAAAATAAAAGGAATGCAAATGTGTAGAAGCACAGAATAAACTGAAATGTTGTTAATAGAGGATTGAGAAGAATATATAGATTCTTCCTAGACATTTAAGTCATTCAAAATCAATTGTAATAGATAACACGTACATTCAAGTACTTTGAAGAAGAACTAAATAGAGATATTAAGTGAGTCAAGCTTACTCGTGAATTACTCGAGTTCGACTCGTTAAAAGCTAGAATTGAGCTGACCCGAGCCGAGCCTAAACGAATTCGAGCTTAACTTAGAGATTGTTTGATAATCGAGCTCAAGCTCGACTCGAGATCCTAAACGATACAAATTTTATTTAATACATTTAAAGAAGCTGAGCTCGAGCTCGACCTTAAACAAGAAACTAAACGATTATTATGGTATGCTTGAAAAATCTCGGACGGATCATGATCCTTGTGTAATTTATTCTTCTGCATATGTACGTAGTGTATTATAAGAATGGTTATGATGGTGATTTTTGGAAGTTCAAAAAAGTATGAGTAACTTAGTAAATCATATGAAATGTTATATACAAATTCAGAAAAGAATTAGAGCTGTAAATCATATGAAATGTTATATGATGGTGGTTATAAAATTTCAAAGGAGAAAAAGGTGGGGTGAAAGAATCCCTCGTGGAATGAAATTATCTGCCATTGGATTAAATGTAAGATAAAAGACATGGAAATTACATAGACTTTTAGGTATCCTCATTTTCACTCATTAAATTTCTACTTCATTATCAACATTTCGAGTTTAACATTCATTAAGACAACAAATTGACTAATTAAACCAACTTCCAGTCGTACACCGATTGATAATCAAGACCACATATAGGTAAAAGCAATCTGGGTGTTTTTGAATATCGTTACAATTCTGGGTGTTCATAGTATCAGATGAATCCATCTCCATGTGATTCAAAGAATGCCCATAATATATAACTAAGTTTTGTTAAATAAAATTACAATCACTAATATACATCAACGCAGAACAAATTCCTGGATTATTGAATATTATTGCACCCACATCCACATGATATGGTAACGTAACTATATGAACATTTACGCAACTAACACAATCGTTGGTGATCCAAACTCGTAACAGATATAGCTTGAATGATCAAAGAACAAGTAGAGCGATAACAAAACCCAAAACGACAACCATAAAATCATGAGACCATTGGTTTTGCATAGCTTTACGGGGGCATGGCACCACCCCCACCACCATCACTAGGGAAGGACAAAACCACCACTGTTGCAGAAGAAAAACGGGGTGGTTCTGCTTCCCAAACATTAACCAACAAAAACTTGAAAACACAAAAACAGAAGCAGCAAAAGTGCCCTGATTGTTATTGAAGTCAATAAGAAAATTGTGCACATAAGCACTAGCAAGTTCTGAAAGTCAACTACGGTTTCATTGTTTTTAATATGCAAAATCACTCAATAGGACTTCCCACAGTGTATCAAGCTCCCAGCACCCAGGAAAAGACCAAAAATTCCAGCACTACGAAGTGTTGTTTGTCCAATGTGTCTAATCTTCATAAGACCGGGGATCTGCATTCCATTATTAGATATAAAAACAATTAGAAGGGGCATAAGTTGAACAAAAGACAAACTATTGTTATATCATAATACTACAATTTATAGTGAATTTTGGGGATTACTTTAGTACAATAATGGGTTATCGAAATCCTAGTTAACCTGATTCCTTTAAAGTTAAATTTCTTATTTTCGCCCTTTTGACCCCTTGGAGATAAAAGCACCAAATCGATCCATTCATAAAGAAATAGATTGAGTTCACCACCTCTTATGTAAGGTGACACTTGAGGTTTAGAAAGCCGGGTTGATTAAAATAATGACAATAAGTTACAGCCTATATTTATAGCCTAGAAGGTACACCGTACTTAAACAATCATAGCAACATACCCTGTATCTAATAGCTTCAAACGTTCCATATACAGCACCTGCAGATTGATATATAAATAATCAGATAAAAATATAAAAAAGCATCCTAAAAGCAGGATCAACGATGACCATATATTATATACGTATTTATCAAATTACACATAATAGCTCTTTCAGAATTTGCTAAACACATTTAAGCAATCATCCATTTTTAGCAGGTGCTTGTTACAGTTGTCAATCTACACAAGGCACGACTAACGTATTGGACATAATCCAGATAGCAGATGCCTCTAAAACAATACTTTACAAAGTGCCGGGTTCAGAAAATAACACATAAAAACGGGTCTGTTTCCAACTTCTTGTCATTGATTAAGTTATAAAAAGAAAATGAAAAAATAGGAGAAGATAGGAAGGAAAGAAGTCGGCAAGAGAAGCAGCAGAAAAAAATAAGTTGTAAGAGGCTAGAACACTTCATTTGATTAGTGTGCTTCTACCACAAAAGTTAAATTAAACATCAAAATTAAGGTGGTTAAATAATTTAAGAAGTAAAAGCAATGTCTAAAGACTACAAAAAAAAGAAGAACCTAGCATTGTTGATCTTAATTTTGCAAGGCTCTATTGCTCAGTGGAGTTTTACAATATTAAATCATAATTATTGATTTGCACATCTATTCACAGCTAAGGTCCTCTTACAGATGCATAGTATTATGAGATACTCGCAATCATATAACTAAGTCGATTAATGCTTGCCAGCCTTGCCTTACCCTTTTAATCAATTTTCTTCAAAGCATCAAAGAGACACTCGAATAGTAAAAATCACTAAGTACTTAGTACTTAAAGTCTTACTAGATGTTCCATGGAATGAGATATGTTACAGAATAATGCGTATTCTTTGATTGGAAACATGTTATGCAGAACGAGTAATACTGAAGATATAATTTCATCTTCAGGTGCAAGCATACACAGGCACTATGTAAGTAACTTTCAAAAGAAGATAATTTCCATATATCCTATGGTTCATGCACATACAAACATTCCTTCTTTGTTCAAGCCTCATATTGTATTATAATACATAAAAAAATTTCTAATATTAGTAAGTACTACCATGAAATACTTTCAACCAAATAAAATAAACTACATATTTTACAATGTAGGTCAAAGCTTCGGCAATGGATATAAAAATTCCAAAATTTATTAAAGTTTCTTACAAAACGGTTTTTTGAACTTCACGAATCAATTTTATTCTAACTAAACAAATTCATCAGTGTGATGTATGTCACTAAAATTTCTAACAATATATATTCTTATGCTTTTATAAGACTATACATATAGGCGAATGATCAGATAAAGAAGGGTGCCATTACGAGAAATCACGAGAAGGCAAATTCCCAATTGGAAAAGAAAAGGTTTGTTTCGCCGATGCACAAAAAAATGTGACACAAAATATATGGTGATTTGATGCAAACATCAAAATCCAATTCAAAAAACCCTCGTCACAAATCGGGTCAATTTTACAATAACTCGCCCCTATATTTTTCTACCATTGTATACTTTTAAGAGCAAATAAGTATTTTGATAATTTCAAGTACACTGATGCAGAACTATTTTATGAAATAAACATATTACACACTAGTCACTAAAACAGTGGTGAGGTTTGTCATTCATCATTATTTTATCAACAAATTATATATACAAAAATTCTAATTAAAGTTGTGGGTTTAAAATATAATACACACACATATATATGATATATACATATACATATATAAAGGAATGAAATTAGGGTTTATAAATAAAACAAGAAAAAATAAATTTTTACCGGCAGCGCCACCAACAGCACCACCGACGGCGACTCCGGCGGTTACTCTGGCTAGACAACCATCTTTTCCCATCTTTTTTCTTCTTCTTCTTCTTCTTCTAGATTTCTATTTTATTTCTATTATGTGTGGTTGGGTGTGTTTCAAAGAAAAACAAGCAGTTTAGGTTTTAGTAAAGATGGGTTGAACAAAGGTTTTACTTTTATGTTTTTCTTTTTATGTTTTTTTTCTCTATTTAAAGTTTTTTCTTTTTTTGTTTAAACATTGGTTTCTTGATGGAGAAATAATGAGATGAAAAGAAGTTTTGGTTTTCTTATTGTTATTAAAAAAGAAAAACTGGTTTCTTGTTATTAAAGAAAGTAAATTACTATATTTAGATTTTAAAGTTAAGCAAAACTCTAATTATTGGTAATACAATTATAAAGATTTTTTAGATTATAATAAGCGAAACTCTAATTATTGGTAATTAGATTAAACCCATGCGTTGTATGGTAAATAATTGTCACAAAATCCTTTAAATGTAAAATTATAAGACTACAATATTGTAACAACAATATATTCAAATGTAAACTTAATAATTAAACATAGTTACATTAATATGTGAATACTAATCAATAGACTTGTTTTTTTAATAGTGTCTTGATAATGCAATCATGTAACAATAACTAAAATAAAAGAATAAAGTATATCTAAAATATATTTCATAAAGTAACAATAATATACTCAAATATAAACTTATATATTAAACATAGTTATATTAATATGTTAATACTAATTAATAGACTTGTTTTTCTAATAGTGTCGAAATAATGCAATTATGTAACAACAAATGAAATTAAAAAATAAAATATATAAAATATACTTTATAAATGAATCATCTAACATAAGATAAATTTCAATGCATAAAACAAAACCTTATAATATATTTACATTTAGTTAGATAATAATAGATACTTTTTTATAATGATTCTTCACCCCCTATATTAAGAAAGGTTAGAAAATAGTTAGATGGGAAAATATTAAATTACCCTTAATAAACACCATCTATGGAAATGGTTATTAGAGATTACCAAAATTGTCCTTAATGAATTTATTTACACTTTATAACCTTATATTGATAATTTACACTCTAAGACTATATCTTTTAAAATATATACATTATCACCATTACATCAATTTACATAGATGGTGTTTTACACGGTTACACCACTCGACACCAATTGTCGATGTCATCATCACTCGTCACCGACACCACCATACCGTCGTCAATGTCGCTGCATTGCGAGGGTAACATGCTAGTTAACAATAATGGATACAGTTTTCGACAAGTTGATAATCAAGCCAAGTATATATAGTCCAATAGTCCATGGAAAACTTTCTTTTTATTTCAACTTTGAACATCATTTATTCACACATAAACTTGGTAAAAGATTCATTAAGTGAAAAAAACATACAGAGTACATTATTTGAAATTACTATCATAATTCCAACTCTAGACAAAAAGAAAAACTTGCTTCAACCCATTCTAACACGTTGGCCAATTCGTCTAATATATCCATTTTGCTACATATAAAAGTTCGTTAAATGTTGAATGTTATTGTAGTGGTAAGTGATAACTTTTGAAGAAAACGGGACAAAATCACATATTATTGAAATACTTCAAATATTTTTGACAATACAGAAAATACTTAAAGACATTTATTTAACGGTAAATAACAGTAAATATATTCTATTTTCAAAATACTTCAAATAATCTAAGCTATCCGTGCTAAAGATTGAGTACTTGAATTCATCCTAAGAAACAAAAACCTCTCTCAAATAAGCTAACCTCATCTTGGCGTTTTTAAAGTAAGCATTTGAAGCACAAAAATAGTAATGGCCTTAAGAGGTTCAAGTGACATAGTACTTTTACAATGCCTTAAGGATCTCATCAGCACCAGAAATGGTGAATTCTCCGCCTTCCTCTATATTTGCTGCCATCACTTTGAGGTTATCAACCAACATAGCAAACCTCCTCGAACGAACCCCTAACCCTTTGTTAGAAAGATCAAGCTCAAGACCTAGCGCACGAGTGTATGATGCAGATCCATCAGCAAGAAATTTCACATTCTTTGCATCACCATATGACTTTCTCCATTCCTTCATCACAAACGGGTCATTCACTGTATATCATAACAAAAATCTCACTTATCTAAAATATTTTTATACTATATAAAGTAACATTGGATTAATAATTAAATTAGGATTAGAACTCATACCACTAATTAACAAAATCTCCTCCACACCTTTTGATTTTAGCTCTTCTGATTTTTCCAAAAAAGTTGGTACATGTTTCAAGCTGTTGGGCAAAAAATTCATATAAATAATTTTTACTGTTCATCTATACTACATTATAAAATGCAAATCATTTTACTCAATTATATAATTTTCATAATTCGATATTTTACTAATAAATAAAAAAACACAATTAAATTATGCATGTGTAACAAAATTTTATTTTGAAATTTGATTTTACATCAGAATTAAAATGAAAAGATCAACGGTCACTACGGTACTATCTTAATATGTACCTACAAGTAGGAGTGAAGGCGCCTGGAGCGCCAAACATGACAACTTTTTTACCCGATGCCAAAGAATGAATAGAGACATTTTGCATCTGATCTTGGTCGTCGTCAAAGTAAGAAAGAGTGCCATCAGGAATCAAATCACCAACGGCTATCTTGTGCTTTTCTTTTTCTCCCTTTTGAAATGGAATAAGAGCTATTGGAGCCATCGGTCTAATTCTATTACCCTCTTACGTTTTTCTTTTTAATCTTTTAATTAAGGTGGAATCAAGTCATATATATGTATGTTAATATGATGAATATGAGCATACATGTCTTAAGATATGTAGATGCGTTTGTTAAGGTTGACTGTTGAATGGGTAATCTATTGCTATATATAGTGTTATAGGGATCCATTAGTTTTGATTAGTTTTATAATCGGGCTCGGTTTTGAAGATTTGGATATATGTTTAGAGAAAATTATAAATTTAGAACAACACTCCACCCCACCCCCCATGTCATTGCTTGTCATTTGATTGCTTGTATTGTTACTTTGTTATGTTATTGTGAACCCATTACATTGAAAAGAAAGATGTCATATTAGCATTATAAAGTATAAACTACCTTTTTATCCC
>JANDBE010000045.1:7936854-7949293 GCA_024320915.1 Erigeron philadelphicus | reverse complement strand
CAGTCCGCTGCATATTCGATTTCCCCATACATAATATACATGGAGTATTACTTTAGGGGGAAAAAATCTTATTAAATATTATATAAATATTAAATTAAGTTTTAAAATATCTAAAATAAACAAGAATTATGAAATTTTGACATAATCAAAAATCTTACTTGTCATTTAAATGAAAGTGATACATAAGTTATTATATATCCTCTTTTAGTTATATAAAAAAAATATAAATAGTAATATATGAATATGAATTAGCCAAAAGTCAAAAGAAACATGGCAATTTGAATTTTACCTATCTAATAGGATAAAAATTAAGGTAGCTGAAAGTAAAATATTATAATGCACAAAATATAATTTCTCAAAGGAAACATGAAATTACCGAATCTATATTATGTTTATCTTTATGCAAACGAATCCCGACAGGTTGTCACCAACAACCTTTCTTAGATATCCAAGATGGTTAGTGCATCGCGTTGTAAATAGGAAGAAAATTTCATGCAAAAGAAGAGGACATTTCCCCAAATAGATTTTGAATCATCCTCCAAAACTATACACCTGCAAAGAGTTTTAGAAGAAATAAGTAAGTAGGACAGTAGGTACATTTCCCCAATAACTCATGAATTACGTGCTGTATATGGATATAATAAGCAAACTTTAGAACAGCCAGTTATTGATTTGGGTTACATTTGATTGCTAGCTTGAATTAAATTCTATTTTCAAAGTCACGTTATACATAATTTGTATTTCTGTTTCTGGCAGATTAGGTTCTCATATGCCATAGAATAACCTTTGATGTGTAGGGTAATTACGAGATGAACACATCTGGAAAAATCACAGATTAGGAAAAAGAATTAGTAGATAACACATATCACATTCTTATAATTTTAGGAGGATTTTGAGGCTATTATTTATGAAGATTTATCATTTTCCTTGACGTTAACATTACTTTATGTACAACAAGAAGTTATCTTTTAAACGAGCCCGCAGTAATCTTTATCTTTACTCTTATATAAAACAACCCACCTTTTTCAACTTTTAACTTTCAGCCTTTAAAATGCCTAAACTACCCTTCTCCTTTATTCACTAATTTAAATATCTCAACCTAATATATCTATAATACCTTTAATAAAATTATTCACAAGCATAAATCCATCACCCCTTAAAATAATCACACTACCCTCTTTAGCTATATGATCGTTGTGATCAAGATGGGTGATTATAAAGTTTTATTAGTTAACTAGTTTTTTTTTAATATATTAGTTAAGTAGTTAGTAATTCACCAAAATTGGTGCAGACCACGGGGTTTGAACCCATAACCTCCCATTAAGAGAACCTTATGACCAACCCACCTAGGTGGGATTGGCTGATTATCAAGTTTTAATGTTGATTTATATATAAATTTTCTACAACTTTAATTTCCATGTGTTTGTTGGCAACATCTATATGATCCCTTTCTTTTTCTGTGATTATTGCTTCTTAGTAATTTAATTTAGTTTTTGAATCAATGTCAGGAACACAGCTGTTGGTTTTTAAAGTCAGTATGCATGGATGTACATCAGGTTTTGCGCTTGAAGTCAATGCCGAGTTATTCAAGGGGAGGAGTTGGAAATTCAACGACACCATTTTTGCAGCAATCATAAGACCTTGAAAAATCTCAAGCAGAACTTAGGTATTTTTGCTTTCATCATTCTATTTTTGTCTAAGATACAACAAACTGGAAAATGTGGATCATTTGTTATTGCGGGCAAACATTGTCCGCTGCTGAGAAGTTTAGAAAAGAATTAGGGGGTGTTTGGTATGATGAAATGGAAAGGGGAGAAAGAGAATGGGAAAGACTTCCTTTGTTTGTTGGCAATAAAGAAAGGGAATGAGAATGAAGAATGGAGAATCAATTCCATTCTCTCCATTCTCTACAAATTGTAGAGAATGGGTGAGAATGAAATTTTTTTTTTTTTGTTTTTTTTTCTTTTTCAAGATGTTATCTGTGTTAGACTTATAATTATTTAAAATTTTATTTTTTTTATATATCTATTCTCTGTTGGTACCAAACAACGGAATTCATTCTCTTTCTACATACTTTATCTCTTTCTCACTATTTTCATTCTCTATTACATTTTCATTCTCTATGATTCCCTCCTACCAAACTAGAGCTTAGGCAGAAAGTAAGCAAATGGGATTATGTTTATGCTATAAAGCATTTCTTGAGCATAGTTAACTGATTAATCGCTTGTTATTTTCAGGGTAAAGATGCGTTAGACTTAAAACCTGGAAAGGCTGCGTCAATTAGCTTCCAGTCTACATCACTTACACAACGACATCCTGATCAGTCTTGACAAGGTGTGTATCTAGTGTTTAATAAATGCATTGATAATGTTTTTCTTCTTTATTATGATTTTGTTATGGCGGTGTAGTGAAACAAAAGGTAGTGTTGCAATTATTGCTTCACCCCATGGAGATTCTATTGGGGGTCACCGGGCTAGCTGTTGGTGCAGGGTAAAGCCTGTGAGAAGGTAACTACCATGCTATGGAATGGTTCAGCAGGGAAAAAACGCAAAAGGAAACACAGTCGAGTCTAAGAAGCCTATCGTTGTCAGATACGGTTCGAATTTGGATAAATGTAGTTCCCATTCCCCTTGAAACTATGACTTTGTATGGATCAGATTAAAAATTAACTTTGTATCCGATATCTATATATAGTTAGGTTTTCGGAAAATATGTTGTTTGGTTGCAAAATTTGGTAGTCGGATGAGTTTATAGTAGGTGTTTTGTTGATAAATTTGGTTGTTGAAATATACTAGCAGGTTTTCCAACAGGGTTTTTTTCCCCAAAAATTTGGTAGGTATTTTGATAGCAGGAAAAATTTTATTTTAAAAAATCAATAGAAACCGGTTATTAATATCAAAGTGGTCTCTATGTGTTTGGAGAGAGACAGGTTCGCTGGGTCTCTATTTATCTAAGATGATAATGGAGACCGGTTATTAAAGGAGACCGGTTGGGTGGAAAAAAACAGGTCTCTATTCCTTACAAAGAAACCAGTATTTGTGAAAAAGTGGTCTTTATAGTTTGCATAGAAACCGGTTGATTTACTGGTCTCCTTTACTTTAAAAAAGCAACCCCTGTAATGGAAACCATTTGTAATCTTTTTCTAAAGCATTTAATAACCGTTTCCATGACTTATTTTTGTAGTAGTGCTCAGTTCCAAGGTGTAAAAATCAAGTAATAACCGGATCCACTTTTGCTTTAACCAGTTTGTAGGCCACTTAGACTCACGATAGTTGTTTTTGCCAACTTTTGTACCTCAATATAGATTTTTTTACCAAATTGAGGTACTTTCCAAAAAATTAGCCCAAAGGTTTTTCTGTTCTAAGTACTGATTTTTCACGTGTCCCAATCTCATAGTTAGCACATCATTAAGCACGTGAATTTGGCATAACAATCATTTTTTATAATACATAACAAAGATGATGTTGTGTACCTTGATTGTTCTATCTGCTTGTCCTACAAAAAGCCTTCCTTGCCAATAAAGCAAAGCCGTAACAACTGAATTACCAGCAATACTTCCAATTTCTGTGATCTCTACTTGAGCCTCATCATTGCCTGATAGTTTCTGGAGCTCAGAAAACCAAAAGATGACCATTACCATTGAAAGACAAACAGATAATTATATAGTTTCATGTAGATATACAAGGTACCTGTACAAGAATGGTCTTGTTCCAACCACCGCTAAATATCCACTGTCCTTCCATACAAATCGAGAAAATGGAACTGGAGTGTGCTGATATGGAATTCAAGGGCTTATCTTTATACCATACCTGAAGGAAACAAAATAAACCGTTACTTCACTGTAAAACAAATACAGGGTTAAAACTTAAGAGGATCTCAATTCTTAAAACATGACTTTGCTAGTAGGTTTATAAAAATAGAAATTCCATCACCGGGCAGACCAGGATTTGGTAATACAATAGATGATATTAAAGACCTAAATCCAATTCTGCTAAAATTGATAAATAGCAACATTAAAGGAAACTGAAGATGGTAGAGACCTTTATGGATCCATTTTCATAAGCTGCAACAAGGGTGTTGGTATAAGCAGAAAGAGATTGAACAGAAGCGCCAGGGGCTTCTTCACCTAACAATGCTAACGGGGAATGGTCACTTAGACACCATAAGCGGATGGTTCCATCCCAGCTTCCACTGTAAAGAACCTCATTACAAACAACCAATGTAGACACCACGGAATTATGACCAGTCATTGTACATGATAAACTATAATCCTGACAGACACAAAAATACATCATAAATTAGAAGCTATGTGAATAAATATATTCCATACACACCAATCGTCTATAAGACCTAGACTTTGCTTCCGGTTTTGGTTCTCAAATCTTGGTTGACTGAGAATTTGTTTTGGGTGCCTACGTTTCTGATTTGGATCCTCTAATTAGGCGAGACTCTTGTTTTTGTTCTTCATTTAACAATACACATCCAGCCTGGTTCGTATCAGAAATGTTTTCATTTGTAACATAACATTTTTAACATAAAAGTAACTCTTCTGTTATTTGTACAAACTCAGCCTGGACTCACCACTTATAGCGATAATTCTTCAAATATATAACTTCTATTTTTCAGCAACTTTTTTCCAAGTAGATGAAGATTTTACTTTTGAAGAAGAAACGAAAATATAATCAGTTTTAACACTGAAAAGTAGCCAATTTGACATTACAAGGTATGTTGATTATTTGACTTGGGACAAAGAGCTTAAAAATCAGTACAAGCCTTACATGCATTGACCAGGCTTTTATTGACTTATCTCCGCTGCCAGTATAAAAATATCCCCATGAAGAAACAGCAAGAGCATGAATACCACTATAACGCCAATCTTTTTCCTCATTCAGTTTTCTGAATGGTTTCTCCTCAAATGGCAAGGTAATGCCCCATATGAATATATCACCTCCATTATCAGCACTAATGCACAAAGGTGGTTTGCTGTCTACAAAAACTACAGCCATCACTTTATGCTCATGACCCTTAAATGTATGTACATGATTAAAACCCTGTATTTCATTAATTCACCACAAAATTCAGTAGGATAAGAGAATAGCATAACAAAAATATACAATCTTCTCTACATTTAGTTCTTTTGATTTTGAGTTTTAGGTTGTATAGTGTTACACTATATCAGTTCTTCACATGGAGCGAAAGATATAGTTGACATTCTCACAGGGAACTACATTATGTTTTGAAGTATACTTTGGAATCCAAGCACTACATAGAGCCACTTAAGTTGCATTTAAGATTTATATGAAGGTAGGGTATTCACATCAGAATACGAGTGTCTTATCATAAGTGATTCATGGTCTGTAAGAAGACTTTGAAGTCACAAGTACTTAATATCTTATCAATAACTAGAGTACCATATATAATCAACATAAAATCAACTGGGAATGAGAAATTACTTTCTAACTCGGGTCTCAGGATACTTTAAGTCCATTAAGCCAGCCACCAAATGATAATTGGCATGGTGCCAGGTTGTGTCATTGCGGTACTCAACCAGCACCACGCCACATAGTTACAATATCGACCATGTCAATGTCATCACATGACAACCAGTTGTTAAGTTTGTATTTTGCATTCACAACATAGTAATTATCAAAAGTATTTACTAGATTCATTAAGAAAATACATAAACAGACAATGAAATTATATATTTTTGTACAAGTTGTGAATCAAGTTATAGAAAAGTTGTCATACATGATTGACAGAATCAGTCAACCAGACAAGTCAACATAACTATAAATATAAATCTTAACAATATGTGTTTACACATCACATTAAAAACTCATATACTATGAAATATCATAGCATAAAAATCATATAGTAAGACACCATAAGGGATAGCATACACCATATTCACAGTACTGAAACATACAAGCTACAAAGTCAAGACTCTAGACACAATTAAATTTGGTAACATATACTCTTAAACTGGTAAAAACAAAAAACCACAAACAGCTTTATATCACAAATTCCATGACTAAATACTAATAAAAAAATAAGTACAAAAATTTGAAGAATATAGAAGCTATAGATTTGAAAAGTACGGGAACAGGGACTTCCATTGCTGCCGTACATAGTTACCAATTACGTACAGCTGCTGAATGTCTTTTCTGCATTATCTATTAGAACAAGGGTGATCTTATTATAAAGGGCTACCTAAGGTTGTATGTAACTCAAGGCTCAAATTTCGTTTATACCAATGGCTTCTTGTTGGACTCGGTGGTTATTGTATGGGATCTTCTGCCCCAAGTGTTATGAGGGCCATTATATGACACAAAGACTCCCCTTCACCATTAATCAAATAGTGTGTTAATGACAGTGAAACCTGATTGACAGTTTAATGCATGGATCGACAATTTAATTTCAACAAGATAACTGCTAATTGTTATGCTAAAAGATGTTGTGGGAGTATTTCCTGAAGTCCTAATAAATGTATGGAAGTGAAAAGAAAATTCTTTAGTACCTAGTGAGTTTTCAACCACAATAATAAAAGCATACATAGACAGAGTTGATGACCCTGCTGGTTACAACATGACAATAAGATACGGTAAAAAGTATCATACACTCAAAGACTACACAAAAATGAACATAAAACATTCAATAGAAAATTGTTGTTATTTATAATGCTTAACAAGCTTGGTTTAATTACTAGGATGTTGTATCAAGATGCATACCTGGAGGGACCACACCTTAACTGTTTTATCAAATGAAGAGCTAAAAAGGAAACCGCCTACAAAATTTAAACAAAAAACACGCCTTTTAGGTTAATAAGTCCAGAAACATTATCTCTATTTCAATAAGATGGAAATGTATTTAAATATAAATTAGTGAAAAGAAGTAAAACAAAACAAGTGAATATATAATTACAGATGCAAGTTTGTAACTCGGATCCTATGAAAAAATGGGAGAGCAAAAAACGCAGCACACTACAAAGCATTCCAATTTTCCATGAAAAATTTATCCTAAGAAAAGGGCTGATGCACTTTGTTTTCTAGTAAAATGCAGCTTAAAAAATTAAGAGTTTCCTGCACATATCGTCTCTGTGTTATACCAAACAATCATGTTTCGTCATTTAGAATGACGAACTTCCACTGAGGATGGACATTGATGATACACACATCATATAATCTTATACACCCTGCTAAATACGAACTGCAAAGTAGATTCGTAAAGGTTGTCATGGAGGATGGACCTTCTCTAAACTTTGCACACAAATTTAGGCGGTGTTCTCAAGTTTTTTTTATATAGAGAGAGAGAAGAACTTAAAATGGTTTCTGTTGTTGATAATTTTTAAGAAAGAAAAGGAGATCAAAAAGGAAAGTAAATTTGAGAGTTTTTGAGGGCTATAGCCATCCTCCCAAAAATGAGCAGATCATAAAGTGAAGGGAGATTGCTTTAGTAATTTTTGTAAATTGCCCATATTGTCTTTATAAATTTATTGTTTCTTTAACTTGATGGCAGATTGTAGGGCATAACAGTAAATTTCAAGTCATGTTTCTTGTTTCTCTCAATCTTGAGAACAAAACTGCAGACATAATCCTCCTCTTTTCACCTTCCCTTCTTTCACGTTTAAGAACACATCTTTTAATCTAGCCTCCCTTCCATCCACTCAACCTTCTATTTCAACTTCTTTTATGTTCTTTAAAAATAAATTCTGAGAATACAGCCTAAGTGAAACTTTAGAGCTTGATAATTAGCTAAGATGATACACACCATGCAACAAATAGCATGATAGTGCAAACATAATAATTGTCAACACTGGATTCTATCTATCTATAACCTTACCATAAATAAAAGGGACTCCAAGGAATGTGGTCTTTTCATTACATAAAGGTAAAAATACAAGCCTACATAAATTATTTCTTGCTGACTCACCATCTAGAGACCAACATTCACAGTTTAAAGACGATTATTATTGTTACTCCACCAAATTCCTATGTATTCAAAATGTATAAAAAAAATAAATAGACATGACAAGGAGAGTTGGTACAATAAAACAGGATAGAAGTAATCAGTGGCATACAAATAGCCTAGGTGAAACTAGTTGTAGTCTTAATAACACAATCTATATTAACCGAGTAACTTGTCCTTTTATTTAACTATTTTAACCAATGAGTCAATGTTAAACCATGAATGAGTAAACACCACCAACAAGAATAAAAAAGGTCACAGGGAAGAAGATATAATACCTCCAACAGCTAATCCGGATATGCAGTCAAGATGACCTTTTAACTCAGTACATGCTAGGGAAGTTTTACGAAGACCCTCAATGACATCACTCTCAACCACCAAGTTTTCATGTGTTGAATCATTCATCATGCTACTTCTATCATCAACTTTATTGGTTTTCTTTGAAGACCATAACAAGTCTCCTAGGAGCAAACAATGATATTTATTTGTGTTTGTTGATTTTTCTTCTGTACTTGCAATTATATCAAACTCCGGTTTAATAATCAATCCTCTCATGTACTTCCAAACATCAATTACAGGCGGTCTAGTTCCCGGGTCATGACAAAGACATTTGCACAGCAACTCCTTTATCGATACATGATCTGAACCCAATCTATTATCTAAAAAGCCTGAAACTTTATCCAACCAACCCACAAACAAGTTTTCACAATCACAAGTATTTCCATTGATAAACTCATGTATAAAACTAGACAAAAAAGCGTAAGTCTCTTCAACAAACGACTTCCCCACTAGAAACGAAATTAATATGCAAGCTATCGACCATGCATCTGAACTATAGCCAGCTGTACAGGTTGACTTGTCAGACTCAAAATGAATACCCTGTTTCTGCACAAACTCTACTAACAGCTCCGGGCTAGGAAATGCATGAATCTCAAAAAGAGCATTGGTGAAATCGATTTCCAAACTTTGACTATTATCACGAGCAAACGAGACAGCCTGTGCAGTCATGTTTTGAAGTCTTTCTCCAACCATGTATAGCTGATTTAACCCAATAACAATATGCCCAAAACGATTAATACAAAAGCACGACAACGAACAACACCCACAAACTAACCCATAATCATGCAATTTCATGACCGTTTCACATAGCTCCATACCAATGATACCAAACGTAGACAAATCATCTTGTTGAGAAACAACAACATTTAACAAACTAGTATCGCGAGCTATAAATTCACACACAAGATACAAATTACGACGATCATACCACAAGCCGTAAGCAGTAGAAACGAGAGGGTGGTTCAAATTAAAAATCATATCCAGCTCAGATAAGGAATCAGTATTACCCAATTTAAACAAAAGCCACATAACTTTCGAAATGTAACTAAACTTAAAAAAGGCGGCGTCATCATCATTATCATTATCGGAAAAAGAAGCAAGTTTAAAAAGAGAAACATTAACCTTGGACTTGTGATTTTGATGTAAGACGAAAGAAGAGGTTTGGTCGGATGTTTGAATAGAAACTTGAGGAAGAATCCGATGTTTCCAGTTAAGGTAAAACTCATGAGACCATAAATCGGGAACAAATTCTTGGGTTGTTAATAATGATGATGATTTGGGTTTTTCGGAAATAGAGGGTTTAGAGGAGAGGCGAATAAGGTCAATGTTTTTGGGGAGAGAAGAGGGGCCTTGTGGTGGATAAAACACAAGCTGAGTACAACACGGACAGCGAATTGTGTTTTCAATAAAAGGTGGTTTAGGGAGGGAGACAAGACAGTGGTGGCAGGTCGAGTGGCCGCACGCCAGAACGCGTGGGATTGTTGATTCGCCGTCGAAAGGTTGCAGACAAACAGGGCATTCCGCTGCTTCTGCTTCTTCCATCTCCTGCCTGCCTGCCTATTATTTACTATTCTTTTTGTTTTCTATTGTAAATAAAAGTAAACAACAAAACAAAGTGATTATTGTAATCAGATGATGAAGATGCACCTTATCAATGTTTTTAATCGCCCTTGAACTTGCCGTTGCCCACCTGTGGTTTTGACATGAATATAGAGATAGTGATGATGACTGGATTGTTTTTCTGATACTCCGTATCATCTATTGGGATTAACTTTTGACTTTTCCTATAACTTCTCGTAGACACAGTAACTTTTCTTTTTAAAGGTGAATTTCCCTTTGAGAAATTTGTGTCGTGATTCGACAGTAGAAGGTCTAATATACGTGTCTTAATCGGGTCTGTGCTATAGAGCTCCCTTAAAGTTCAGATGCCTATTTCAAATACCCGATGGGGGAAAACACTCTACTAATCTGCCCGAATACACGACGATCAATAGGGGCAAACCCCGTCAAATTAATATTTAAAAGAATAAGTGAGATACCAATATTATAATATATTTTAACCGTTTAAATTTTAATATGTTTTTTTCGAACATTCCATCGGTATGCGGCATCAGATAAACCTCACCGTATAATGGTGAAGCCTTCCATATATCCTAGACAACGAGATGTTGACCATAGGCTGTTACAAGTATTCAGAAGAAAAAAATCCTGGCATTCTTAAGGATCGAAGTCAAAACCTTGAGTAAAACTTGAGATGTCTCTGAACAGTTAAACTAGTCATTATTGGTTAATTTTAGTTTGTTACTTATGTTAATTAGAAGCTAAATATTTAAGTAACACGTATAAAATAATCAAAATCATTATACATCACTAAAATCTTCATGCATCAATGTATTTACTTTTGCTCAATAAATCTTCGTACATTATGTTTATTATGATAAGAGGTCAATATATTATCTACGGGTATAACGTGTACACATACAAAAGTGTTGGATTCAAGTTTTACAAGTGCCACCTTATGGCATGAGAGTTAAATGAGGTTCAACTTGTGAGGTGGATAATTGTTAGCGCAAAAATGAAGGGTGTAAATGTGGTTTTGGAATGTTGAAGTTTGAGGTGAAGTGTACATATATAAAATGTTTGGCAAACAATGAGTAAGATGGACCCAAATGATATCAACTTACATCAATGAGCATATAATTTAACTTGCATAAAAAAAAAATAAACAAACAAAACTAAGAGCGATAAAAACACAATTGAAATCATAATTTCAACTCAAACTTAAAACCAATCTCTTTATATCACATCAATTTTACTTTTTCAACCCACACTATACATCAATCCATTGATCCACGTTACATTTTTTTCGTATTTATTTAAATTTTAAATTAACCCATGAAACATCAATCCATCATGACTTCTAAATTTATAAAGCATCAATCCGTGTCCAACCCATGTTGATGGCGATGGTGTTTCCGTATGGGTTGGATGTAACCTATGCCCAACGCCTTAATAAACTAATTGCAAAGCACTATAACTCATCTTTTGCCATTAATCTATCGTTTATCAACCAATCCAATAATAGATGGAGTGGTACTTATTGCCAATTCAGCTAAAAAAGATATTTATTTTCTAAAAGAAATTTTAAAAATATATCTAACAAAAAAAAATCAAATTAACCATGTTGAACCATTACTCAATAAATTCAAAACCAAAAAAGTGTTGCTTGTCGAAAATCTTACTACCTCACAAATATACGAATTGGTCAATACATCATCTTATCTTATTAATCATATAACAAGGTCATACAATGTGTAACAACTTTAATTTTAGAAGTAGAAAAATAGATTTTTTGAGAAATCTTTAAGGTATTTGATTTGCAGAATTTAAAAGCATTTTTGATGGAATTGAAAAATTATTATTTTGTAAAAAGATTATTTTATATAATCTTTTTATTTTGAAAAAAGTTTTATTATTTCTAATTAAAAAAAAATATTTTTTAAAGTATATATATAAAAATAGTATCATCATAATAATAAAAATATATTTTCTGACATTAACAAAAATGAATTTTAGATAAATATATCAAGTAAATCTCTACTTACATACTAAAGGAAATCAAGTTAGATTTTAAAAAATGTGGGATGTCAAGCAAACATCATTGCCACATCAGACTTATGACATCATTAGTGATGTTTTTGTGTGTTTTTTTATGGTGTGTGGAGTGTGTGAGAGTATTGTATGAAGCAGAGTGAGTGAGAGGGTTGTTTGGGCGGGACTTAGTTTTTCAAATAAAAGTGTGGGCAGGTGTGTGTATCTATAGCTTCTTTTGGAAGCTTTTCACAAAACTATTTCTCTCTCTATTTTTTCCCCAAATCTATTAATTTCATATATTAGAAAAACAAAAGAACTGGTCCTCTATTTACATCTCCCTCTTTACTCAATCTTTACTCCTTTAATCTGAACTCAATTTATATTCACAAGATAAATGAGATCTATTCTTGAAGACCAAAGACAAATCTGATTTGGAGACCAAAGCCAAATCCAGTTTCAAATAAGAGTTGTTATGGAGAAACCAAAGTGGTTTTTAATTCTATTTTAGATCTTCACTCTTGGAAAGAAACCATCTCAATGA
>JANDBE010000045.1:7890858-7909061 GCA_024320915.1 Erigeron philadelphicus | reverse complement strand
GAATATATATCATAAAATACAAATATTCTATTGTTGTTTTATTTGCCCCACAAGTTAGTGATAGATGACAATCAAAAGCATTTCACTCTTTGAATATTATTTCAAAATCAAAATGGTCAACACATGTGAATATTTTCAACCTTAAAATCGGGAAGCTAGTTTGTCACTAAGTCTTCAAATCCCCTTTTTAAGGCCACCTTTGTGTTATGCTGTTATTATAACCTCATTACTACTTAAACTTGACTGCATAATTCTTCATTATTTTGAATCAAAATGGACTTTGCTTCACTTCCTTCTTTTTACTTTAGTGCACCAACAAGCCCCACTAGTTGCAACTTACAAACCCCAAAGTTTTATAGCACTTGGTCTAGCCCATTTCAACCGTTTGGGTCGGGCTCGGTTGCAGAGAAGACCAGAGTTGACGAGTTTGAGTTCGAGACGGGTCGGGGATTATATGATGAATGGGACCAGGAGGATCAAGTTTACAGGTTACCAGCTCGAGCAAATTCATTTTCGACTATAGCATTTGCAGATGAACTCTTCTGTAATGGTCAAGTTATGCCTCTGAAACTCCCTCCACGGCTTCAGACCTCGGTCCTTACGTCACCTAGGTCGCTTAGCTCACGGGTTAGGAACACGTTTGGACAAAGGTGCACATGGAATGATGGTTTTGACCCTTTTTTGATTGCTTTAGAAAAAGTCAGTGAAGAACCAGAAGGAAGGGTGAGTGTCCATAGAAGGTCGCGTTCATATTCGCCATTTAGAGCTCGTAGCATTTCGCATAGGGTTGCATGTGCCGGAGACTGGGACATTGGTCAAGAAAAGAAACCAAGAACAGTCGAGATGCTGGAACGCAAAGGCTCCATGTATTCAAGATGGGTCAGGAGTCAAACCATGGTCAAGAAAAACACAGAGTTGAGTATGCAAAGAAGCCCAACAGCCCGAACCATGATGAAAAGGCTTTTGTTAGGCCACAACAAGCCCACAAAGCAAAGTGATAAAGAATCAAAGTTGCAGAAAGTAAAGTCAGTGTTATTTCGGTATGCAGAATCTCTAAAGAAGGAAACCAGTGAAAGTAAGCAGTCAAGAGAAAAAATAACAATATCGAAAACGAGTTATTTTAAGCGATTAAACCTCTCATTGAAGACAAACCGAAGAAAGAAAGAATCAGTAGAAACCAAAATGGCTATTGTAAAACAAGATATGAAACTGCCTCGATGCTTAGGCTATCCTTCGATTAGTCCACGATGGCTGTAATCTACTTGTATTCCTGGAAAAGAAATTCTTTCTGGCATTTTTACAAAAGTGTTTCAACTGCATACCAAAATGTAACAATTTCCACTCTATGTTCTGTTTTTGATAACCATATATGTTTTCATGGATAACGACCCTTTCAGCATATCTCATTTCAAAATAAGAGTGAATCCATCATACAGTCAACAAAAGTCAACATTTTCAAAGGCATCCACACGTTAGCCATCTCATCAACGTTTTTGATCTGATACACGGCTATATCATATTCGTATCAATCAAGAGGTAGAACAATTGTGTTGTAGATATTTGTCTTTTCGAATAAATATACTTTTTTGTGTGCAAAAAACAATATGAAACAGAAATTGCAAAAATTAGTAACAAATGGGCAAGATACTACTTTATTCATAGTTGGAAGCCAATATTAATACACAAGAGAATCTATATGGAGTATCTGTCACATTTGAATGATTGAATCATAATCATAATGATAATAATATGGCTGTTCTAAATCTTCAACTAGCCATGAAAAAATATATATATAATTCTACAAAATGAGGAATAATCTTGTAGATAATATTCTAAAATTCTACTCTTGGTAAGCTATAACAGCAATACACATAGTTGACCTCTGTCATTCCAAGATTTCAGCAGGCCAAAATTGTTGCCACATAGAAATCTCATCTTTTTTACATAGTTTTCTGATTCCCCCATAAAACCCATCGGCTTCATTTCCTTCTTCACGATGATCTCTCCTGTCGATCATTGTATGCCTCCATCGTGAACCAGGAGTATACTGGTTGAATTCTAGCACTACAGTATCTATTAACACATGTATTGGTCATTTGTAAAGATAATGACAAATTCGGCACCAAATATTCATTTCATGAATAACTGAATGTAATTATAAGTTAATTTCCCTTTAAGTTTTAAAAACAATGTATAAAAATCCTATTTATTACGATGTATAAGCTTATACCACAGGCCCTTAAACATTAAATATGGAAAGTTCATTCCCTAAGATACTGCAAATGCGTACGTGCAAAGTCCCTTTCTATATAGACACCTCAAACAGATAATTAAATGAAACCGACAACATGATTGCAGGTCCAAGTTGAATGATTATAACTTAACTTCAGAGAGTTAAAGGGAACACTACTCTTTTTCGAGTATGATTGGCATACACCATGGACCATATTCGATTGACATTACACGGTGCAATGTTTCAAAAAGATTATAACAATATTGAAAACCATACATGTTATGGGACCATTTTAAGATAGGGAAAGAATGGGTTGGGGATAGAATGGTGACATCTGCCTAAGAAGTGTGGATGATAATCAAGATATGGGCCTTGTTGAATACAAGTGAACCAACATGAAAATTTATTGTAAAGTTTTTCCTCCAACATTTGGGACCATAAAGCTATGCATATATTTTTGTATGGTACATAAATCTTTATTGAGAGGACTCACCACTTTTATGGCAATGGCAGTAATTTTCATTACCATCACATGCATCTAAGTGACCTACAACACCATACCACCAACCTGCAACAACAAAAAATTATAGATTTTATTACTATTTAACATCTTGGGATGACCAGGGAAAAAATCTCGATATGGCCACAATAACAACAGTTAGACTGAGTACATTAGAGCCAAAAGCTCAACCCCGGGTAACCTGGAGAGGGACTCAACCTCGCGTAACCTGAATAGGAATCCCTCTCCGTTTACCCGTTTATTTAAGATAGTGAATGAAGGGGAAGTTTCATAGCTTAAAGAACAAATGATTACTTTTGATACAACTGTCCACCAAACTTTAAATTGCTGGACATCCTAGGTTAAGGGACACTTTTCATAAAAAGTAAAAGTGGGTGAGAAATTATTGGTGGTATTCCAATAAGAGAGATTTAAAAGCAGACAAGATAAAATGGGTACAAAGTGACCCCTAAATTAAGTTATAATTATAGCCAACTAAAGATATGAATGCGTCATGTTGTAAAGAACATCTGTTTTCCATACTTTTATAATAATAGTTATGAAAGAAAAAAGATTTTATACTACTTTTGACGACGTCATCGGACCTAAACGCTAACAATCACAAGTAGCCTGAACAAGGACCCTTCTCCGTTAACTTGTTTCGTATCAAAAACTCATCCCCAAAAGTCAATGGATCAAACTATTAAGTAATACAGTTATACAGAGAGTAATTATATACAAGAAAGAAGAACAAACCATATGGGAATTGTTTGTTCCTTCTCCACTGAATCTCGATATGATCCTTTGGGCGTAAATCATTCAAACAATCGGAAATGTGAAGATCATGGGGTGAAGTATCAACCGGTGGCGCCCTTAGCCTATCCCAACTCACCCCACTCTCTATTGCAGCTGCCCGCCTTCCATGAGGCGGGTATCTGTACCATTTCATTAAAAAAATAAAAAAAAATGCAAGATATTTGACTATTATTTTCTTAAAATCATTACAAGATTGTACCTAGCGTGGAAAGTATCTGTATTAGAATCATAACTAAGATCAGCATCATAGCAAGATAACATGAATCCAACATGCCCATTCTATACATCCAAAAAATGGCAAAGAAAAATCAATAACTTATCAATCAATCCAAGTATATCTAGCATATATACATATATAATTCACAATAAAATCAAGTTGTAAAGTATAATACCTCACGGTTAAAAACCTGAGCAGGAAACCAAAACTTCCCTGTTTCAAGGGCTCGATAGCACGAAATAATCGAATCAATAGACGACGAATTAGACAAAATATCAATCTTTTGTCTATCATCACAACTACTAGATCTTATTAACTTAACAGGCCAGAGCTTAGACAAACAATCTATCAAAAGACCCTTTCCATTTTCACTAGCAAGAAAGTAAGTCGATTCGTTTTTCGACTTAATATAAGACTGCCATTCTTTACTAGCTGCCTGACCAATAATTCTACCCCATCTTTTTTTCATATGTTGTTCCCAAAGATGATCACTTGAACACAATTCTTTCAAATAAGTACAAACACAAGACATTTTACATAGCCCATTTGGTTGAAGCTTTTCAAGAATGCATTCCAATGCCAAATCAGGTAAATCTAACAAAGAAATCTCACCCATTTTTTCATAACCAGATTCCCCTGTTGTAGCTCTTGTTATCTTATTTCTTGAAAAAGTAGTAGTGGTTTTATAAATGGTAGTTTTGTGTTTCTTGAACGGTTTTGCAGATGGGTATATAAAAAAGGATAAATCTTTCCAAAAATAGAAAGAAAGTAACCTCATTTCACAAGCCCATGGTGGAAGTGGTTTAATGGGAAGTGAGTATCTAAAGAAAAATATGAAGGAAAAACAAGTAACAAAGATAAAGATCATTTTTTAAATATGTATATAAGTATTATATGTATAACCAAAAATCTTATCTTTCTTTTTTGTAATGAAAGAAAGACAAGATATAAAGATTACCCACAAGCTATAACAACATATATGTTCTCCAAAAGTCTCAAACTCTTGCTTGCACTAATTACTTTGTTAAAGAAAGAAGAAGCCCACTATAAGCAACTGTGGGCCTCATCTTCTTGGGTAACCAGAAGAGACTTTTGCTGGTTTATCTTTGTAAGTGTTATAATATAGATATATATCTATATATATATACTTGAATGAAGCTAAAGAAAGTTGAAGATATTGAAGAAATATTGCAGAGTGTTGAAAGATAAGGGCTCAAGACTTGCCTCATGAACCAATCAAAAGAGGAGAGAGACTTAGATCTGATATGGGTTTTCTGACAAATCTATATATAAGTGGGGAACCTTGTGGATCAAAAATTATAAAACTTTGAAAGAAACAAACAAGTTTGGATAAAATAAAAAGTTTGGTTTTGTAGAAGCAAATTAATTAATTAGTAGTAGTAAAAATTTGTAAATATTAAGGAAAACAAATCAGGGTAGTTGAGATTATATACCAAGAATTAGGTGTAACTCAACAACTAACATGAAAGGATAAATAAGTTATATTTTATGACAGGGTTAAATCATGTGTGCAGCAATCCAATATTGAAATTCATATGTGGGCAAATGGAATTTGAAAAAAAAAAAAAAGACTAGTGATAGGGAGATGATTATCATATCACAAATATTTATAAATCTATCACACTATATAATTTTTAAAATATAATATATAAGCCAATAAAACATAATGTGATAGATTAACTAAAACATATAGTATTAGTGATAGTATGTTCAAAGTTTTTATGTCATACCCACATATTAAAGCTATGTTTCTTATTTTTTCACAAAAGCATTTTTCATTTTAAGTTTTATTACATAACATACAAATAAGTGAAAGGAATAAATATACAATGGTGTTTGATTGATAAGTTAAATGAATCATGGAAAAGGATATTGTTTTTGTGTTATGTGTTTTTCTGTCTTGCCACATTTCAATGTTTATTTTTTATTGGGCTATATAATTGATTATAATTGATTGGATTGGATTGGATGGATGGATGGATGGATGTCTCATAGAGAATAAGAAGAAATGATTGTTTAATTACTTTTGTTTGAGTATGGGTTTCGTGTGGATGTGAATTCGGATATTATTCTATGCCAATTTATGGAGCGGAAAAGAGTTTGGTCCATTTACGTAAAGTTATTATTGGTGGTGGTTGTAGTAAATACATCTTAAGATTAGTCATTTTGGTAAAAAAGGTAATTTTAGTTGAGCATGTCTAACAAAGTTACATTACTATATTTAAAAAACAAATGACAGCAATTTACTCGGTTGAGATATGAGATTTTGATACTTTTACATATAAGGTTATGAGTTAAGTAAACTCCAACTTATAGTTTAACTCGGAAAGACAACCCCGGTAATTTTTGCATAATTTAGAGTTTTAGAGGTAATGCAGTTTAAAGTCTGTGCGGTTTATAGTCTAGGTTGTATATTTGTACAGCTTTGTGTTATGTTGTAAGGCTGTGTAAAAAACGGGCTAAAAGCAAAGGCATAGGGGACAAAGAAATTTAGATTTTGTCATGTATTTTAAATTGATTCGTGGATTTTTTAAATATTCTTAGATTTTTAACATTTTTCTTATTTTTAGATTTGTTTTTATGAATTTTTAAATTTTGCCTCTTCTAAATTTTTATTATGATATCATCTCTAGCTCAAATCATGTCATACTCATACCCCAGACTCGTGCTAAGAGAGTTTTTCTCTAGGCGAGTAAATTAACATACAATCGGCTATGGGGATCATATAATAAAATGAAGTTTTGATACCTTTTCAAAATTCACCCATTTTGAAATGGGAAGTGATATCACTATTCGCTATTACTACTCTTGATAAATATAAAATAATGTCCTATTCTTTTTTTATTATTTCTTTTAAATTAGAGGATACATAGCAAGTTGTCCTAAATGCATCGTGACGGTTTTACAATAACATATTTTCCATTTGATGTTATTTTCTATTTTATAAAAGCACCCGACATACTTTGGATATTCCAAGTGTACTCACCGAGTTGGAGAACATATAACGGCTTCGAAAACATTCATATTTACAAAAGTTACAAACTTATTGGAAAGTTTTAATCTATTTCGCAGTGTAACAATATGGAGTGGGATAAGTGGAGGAACTGTAGCATTTTTCTTTTCTTTTTATTTTGTTATATTTCCTTTTTTTTTGGGTTTCAAAATATATTTTTTTCACTGTATTGTTTAGTTTAATTAAATGTGAAAAAGAAAAAAGAAGGGAAGGAAAACCATATAATTCATTCTTAAGATTTTTGTAAGTGTGGAAAAGAGAGGAGTGGAGAGAATAAAATCCATTCTTAAGATTTATTAAGTGTGGAAAGGAGAGGAGTGAATATGATAAAATCCATTCTTAAGATTTTTTAAGTATGAAAAGGTGATGAGTGGAGATGATAAGAGAGAAAAGTGTAGTTGTTTTTGCTTCAAGATTTTTCCTCTTAAGGTGATTAGGAATGAAAACTTCAACCCCCCTCTCCAATCTTTCCATTATTAAGTTAACTAATCAATACATCATGTTTTTGAAAAATCTTTTTTATCGTTTTTTTATATATTATGACGGTATTTATATTTTTGCCTTTGCAACTACATTTTCTAAATCTGCCTCTGCGTACAGCGCAACATGGACACATCTACAGCTACCCACGAGGCAACATGGGCGGCGTAATATGGTGTCATGTGGTGTTTCCACGGGGTTTTGTTTCACGATCCAAACTCGTCTAAAATTCACCACAATTGTTTTACTTTCATCATTGATTTCGTCGATAACTTGAATCATGATATATAGCTAAATAGCTGATTAATTAAAAAAAAATGTTAACAACACTCGATGCTTACATATTCTGAACTGTTGATATATTTATTATGTGTAGATTAACAATAAGAAAAAGGCAACATAAAACACATGGTGACGTTAGTGGACATGTGATAAAGGTTCATCAAATGCGAAGGAATTGCTAGATTTACAATGGTCGGTTTTCACATAGCAAAATTAGGATATTTCATGTGGGATTATCTCCAACAGACGTTAGAATGGACGGCATTGGTCAATATTATAAAATTAAGAGTGTTACTTCGTTTTATAAAATCTTTCATTAAGAGTGATTTCTTTTTGGCATGAGGAATTCCGAAAAGCTCTCGCCCCCCATCATTCAAAAGTGAGTCAACTCAACGACGGAAGCCGGTTGTCATAATTGGGTCTCACTCGATTTTAAACGAAGCATTTAAGGGAAATCCTCACTTACCATCCCCTGACAACTAAATTAATGAAGATTGAATTTGCATCTGACAAAATTTGAACTTATGAGACTCAACTAGTTAAGCTTATATCATTGTCAATTAAAGAGGTGTTTGTTAGACTTGTTTAATAAACATAATTTTTTTCTTCCAAAATTAAACAATGCAATTAAATGGGTATCAAGTAAGCCATACTTAGGTAAACTCTATTTTCAAACTTTAAATGTTTTGGGCTAGCTCTTGCTTGACAGGCCCGTCTCATATATATTTTGAAGGCCTTGGGCCATATTTACAAAATGACCCCTACAAAGTTGAAAATATATATGCTCAAAAATGACGCTAATACTGATATTATTACATCACCTTTGAGTCACCCATAAAAATGACGCTAATACTGATATTATTGCCTGAGCTTATAAAAGAGAATATGAAACAAATCACCCAAGATAAAAATGCATTACCATTAGTATATCGACTCGATCACTCGAAATCATGAATGGGCCTTAAAAAGGTCATACCATTTTTCAAGTATCATTAAATGGGCAAATGGCTAAGGGAATTTTGTACTTAGAAACAAAAAATAACTTATGTAATACTAGATAAAAATGAACATTTTGATGCCCCATATATGGTGTAGGTCCTGTGCAGTTGAGTTGCCTGCATACTTCAATCACCGCTCGAGATAATTTAAGGGTTCGCTTATGGATTAATTATAGAGGAGATCTACGTATATTGCTTAATTTGCGAGTTGCAATATCATAAGATCTTGAGGTCGAATTCGTTAACAAGAAACTTAAATAAGCTAGTTCAGATAACAAATACAACTTCTTACAATACAACAGCTACCAATTTATAGATTATAGATACATCTGAATTGTTATGTTACAGTCACGCTTAAGCTGATTTTTCACATGCACACTATGACTCATCTCAAATTATGAGATGGGCATCTACAGTTTGGGTATAATCATAAATGTATTACGTGCCCTGTGATTTCTCCTCCTTGCTTAGTATAGAGTATATTGTGCAAGGATAAACACGGTCTACCTTTCGCCTTGTTGTCTTGTTGGAAGTGTCACACATATTTGATCTTCTAATGAGACACTTAAGCCGCGGGTTGAGAGCAGCTAGCTTTGAACACACAGTTAGAGTTCAAAGTTTAAACCATGGTGACTGAATCAGGTCAAACATTATTATCTGGTTTCGTTTTTTTCTAATAAATCTAATGCGCCAACTCCAAATCCACATTTTCCGCTAGCAGCAATCATCGAGTTCCATATAACAACATCTTTTGTTGAAAGCCCGTTGAAGACAGCATAAGCAGCTCTTAAATTATCACATCCTGAGCACATTCTATGAAAGAATTTCCTACACCTGTTTGCCATTTCAACCCGATTCCTAATAATGAAATTGTGAAAAAAAATTTCCCCAATTTAACACATTTTAGCAAAGAAATCTAGAGCAGTTATACCGTCTCCATATTGAGTAAAGCCTGTTATTAATCCATTCCATTGTAATAATATGGGGAACAATTTCTTGAATTCTATTTCCGAGGATAAGCTTGAACACGCTGAATAACGCTAGAAATCGTGGTCGAGTTTGGTTTGACTCCTTTAATTATCACTTTCTTGAATTTATTCAATGCCTGAGAAGGATTCTTGTTCTGTAAATTTCCTGTTATTAATGAAGTCCAAGACGCGACATTTGGTTCAAGTCCACCAGATTCACCCATTTCTGATAGATATTTAGCAGCCTCTTTAAATTGTCCAGCTTGAGCATAACCACTAAGGATTGTATTCCAAGTAACTCGATCAGGAACGACACCTTTAATCCTCATTTGATCAACATATCTCAACGCCTTTCCAAATTCCTTTTTGAAACATACCCTGAAACATCATTGGAACCCATCTCTTCAAAAAGCCATCTTCCTATATCCATCCTTCCACATTTGAAAAACGTCTGTTTAACAGTACTATTTCCTTCAAACCCAATACTCATTATGTAAGCACTCACTTTAAACACTTTAGGAAGCACAAACCGATCAGGCCAGCCCCTTGTTCAATCATCAAATAAAACAAACGAACCATTTTCTCATACCAACTTTCCAATAACAACCCAATTATTAAAGTCCAAGTAAAAACATTTCTTTCAGACATTTTATCAAACAACATACGTGCACATCAATAAGACCAACTTTGCAGTAAAATTTAAGTAACTGGGTTCCTAAAAACTCGTGAAACTCAGCCCTGGAAACAGCAATGTGTCCTTGAAGTTCAAATCCAATTGCATTTTATGGAAAGAGACAACAGTTTTTAAGAAAGAAAGCGTAGGATTGAACACATTGGTCGGGTTTTAAACATCAATTTAATTATACCATTCTATTTTGAACAAAACTAATGGAATGTCAGTTGCTCTCCTATTTAAACAAAACTGGAGAACACTGTAACTTGATACTACAAAGCCTCTGCAGTTTCAAATAAAAAATGTATAAGACAACACTAAACCAAAATTCTAATAGACGAGGCGATGTTACTCAATTCATCCTCAGTTACCCTCTTCCACACCCCATCAATCATCAACCGATTGTTCACTTCTTCAAAAGTTCTTTCATCTTCTTCAATGTATTCATTCTCCTTACGTTTCTTAACATTTGAATCATCCAATGCCTCTATAGGGCAATCAGCTTCTCTCTTGCCATGAGACTCGTTTACTACCAACTTCTCACTACGCTCTTCTAGATTTGCTTGTTCATCTTCATCATCAATGACGTCAAGAATAGGAAAAACACCCGAAAAATCAATATCAGAAGGTAACATACCAATCGGGCACGACTTCCATGATTTTACCACACTCCATCTCTTACTCTTCTTCTGTTTAGTCACCCCAACAGTTTCTACCTTACGTTTTTGAGATAGTTTTTGTTTAAAAAACTCTAACTTCTTGGCTGCTTGATTTATAAACTTCTCTTGCTGGTTGTAAAAGCTTTCATGATCAATCGGAGTAGTTTCATTCATGGTATCTACGAATGGCGTATGTAGGGATGCTAGCTTGTTGAGTTTCTTGACAAAAGTGTGGTTTCCGGTTCTTTGTGCAAGGACTGAGACTGCGGTTGCTAGATAGTTGTTACCGAGTGAAGATACTGTGAGACATTTTCGCAGGATTTGTACAAGATCCAACTTAGAGAGAACTTTTTCTTTTGGTGAACTTACGGCTTCTATAGATGTAGTTTTCCGGTGAGAATATTTTAGATCCATTAGGTTCCCTACGAGCCACTTGAAAAGGGAGGAAAGATGCTCTGTTTGGTGGAGTCCAGGATTGTGCTCTGGTTTGAGGTGTTGTCCTACTGGTACACAGACAAGAAAACTTTATCAGAGGTAGCAACTTACTCTCTTGGACCCAGACACAAGTCAGCTTGGGTTTTGAAATTTTTAAGACAACGTCACAAGTAATGAATTCTATAAGATAGCTAATATGGAAATGTTATACAGGTCGACCAGGTAAGACAGGTTAAAAGTCACCAGTAACGTTTTCAAATTCTTAAAACCTAGTGCACTGTGAATCACATCTGAAGAATGCGATTTTTTTTTTATCTAGTTGTATATGTCAAACTAAAGTCATACTCTCAATAAAGCATGAGAATCTACGCATACTAGAGCACAATATCATACTTGGAAACTAGATATACTTCACCTTTTAGAGTGTCATGGGTCTCGATTATTTGAACTACAGCTTTCAGAAGGCTTAGAAGCATCTCTGGTTCTTTATTTGACAACTTCATAACTAGGGGTTTCCAATCATCAAGTTGAGTTGTATCAGCTTCGAAATTTTTAGCTTCAAAGCTGTCTGAAAGCTCCATCACATGAGCAGATTTCTGTGCCTTCAGCAAGAAGTCCAATAAGATAGATACAACTTCTGATGGGAAGGAAGAATATAACTTGAGAACATTCTTCAATTGTTTACTTTTATATTCCTTTTTACCTTCATAATATAAACAACCACCATCACACATTCAATACATAAACGCTGAAAAGCAGAATATGTGCATAAAAATAGGCATCGTTTTTGAAAATACTATGCAAATGTAAATAAAATATGATGGTATTGCCTAAAAAATTAGAAAGCTGAAAAACATAAAAACATCAACTTCTAGACTACTACATCTGAACATAAAGCTAATAAAAACGAAACCCCAAATACTGAAAATTAATTAGCATTAAATTTATAAAATATCTTAGTGATTTGATATTTATGCCTTTATCTGAACTTTGAAGCTCCACGGTTTATTTATATGTTGTGTCTATTCTTATTACACAACTACGTGTTTCTAAGTAAGGAAAGCATTGCCACAGGAAAATTTGGAAAAAAAAAAACTATATAATCTAATAATAGCAACATCTAACAGTAACAAATACAGAAAGAAGGAATGATATAGAAAAATTGAGTTAATACCTTCAAAAAGTTAAACTTTGACAGAGATTAGAAACGACATAAACAAGACATTGACACACAACTCCCTCTTATGCCTTGTCATATACATATTCAGAATGGATTTAAAAAGTATTTCTTATAGATTCTAGCACATACAACTTTTGACTTGTGAAAGGTAAAACTCTCCATTGAGCCATTTATAAGAGCTGTACTTGAATCACCATAGGGAACTGAAGAATATTCGCAGAACTTTCAAAGCCTGATTTTCAACTTTGGTGTTTGGTCAGACTGCCTAAATTAATAGGCGAGAGACGCCTCATTTCATGTAAAATATAAATGTTTTTCAAAGTGCATCCATTTCTTTGTAAGATGAATATTCTATATGTTGGTTGCGTAGAGTCCGATTTAGTTGTTGTCCAAATAACATTGCTTTTGCACATAAATCGGGTCCTGAAATTACCAACAAAAGGCTTCAGCCATTTCTAACAGAAATCCATGTCATCCTCATCCATGGTTCTGTACAGCTTAGAAATCCTACTCTACATAATACAGTTTTTAGTTAATCTAGTGCATTTATATGTAGAACTTGAAGTAAATCATATCTGAATATGAAAATTTGAAATCTATATAATAGTTTTGTAAGTTACGCACACAACAAAGGACTTTGCTAGCTATGGTAAAACAAAGTACCTTAAAGGAATATCTATGTAAAAAGTGGAATATCCATTTTGGGGGTGAAAGAAAAGTAACAATGGGAGAATTGAAAACAATATATATATATATAGGGGTGGGTTATTTAGAGTACAAGCAATCCAAAAAGTACAAGACACTGTTGGATCTTCTTCCTCCTTCCTTCTTCTCCGGCAAGACTGCCGCCGCCAGCCACCACCTTCTTCTCCGGCGACCGCCACACCTCCTCCTTCCTTCTTCTCCGACGAGACAACCACCACCACCCACCCCCGGCGACATCTCCGGCAACTTTTCCGGCGAAAAGTAAGTTCGTTTTCGGGTGGATACGGTACAGGCGTTGCCCTCATCTGTTCTAAACTGGTTGTCACAGGACGCACATGAAAATCATATGGATTTGATGGGCGGCGATCCAAGAGATGGTGGCGGTTTGATACAGTACGGGCGAAGCCCTTGCTGCTGGAGCCGGTGCCGTGGTTAGGGTGGTCGGAGATGATGGTGGTGGCGGTGGTTGTCTCGCCGGAGAAGGAGGTGGTGGCTGGCAACAGTCTCGCCGGAGAAGGAGGAAGAAGATATCCCCTTGTACTTTTTGTACTTTTTGGATTGCTTGTACTCTAATTATCTTTTCCCTATATATATATATATATGAGGTGTCACCTGCTTACAACTCGTCAACAATAACTTTGACCAATGAACAGAAGATAGAACATTATGTATTAGCTTATCTAAAAGAAAGCATGATATACCTTAATAAACTTGCGACCAGATTCCAACAAAGATTGATACATCGCTTAAGCAAAAAGCAGTTCATAAGTAATTTTAGTTGCCAATTTTAACCAAGAAAGAAATATGTGCAGCGGATCTCGTTTTGCCAACTACTAGTAGCAAACAACCAAATTCAAAAAATACTAAACGATCCATAAAAACATAAAGAAAACTTAAAATTATTGTTAGATATCAATATGGAAGATGAAGATTATATTTAAACAGAAACATAATTATTAGCATGCATGCTTACTTTTTCCCTTCAATGAAAACCCCGATCTTTTGACTCCCTTCACATCCATACCAGATGCCAATTTACGTATCCTAGACTTGATTTCTTTTACGCAGTTGGTGGTTTTATCACTGGGGTAAAGAATTGCCATCTTTTGGGGCTCCCAATAATAAGCTTTCAACCAATCAAGTGCCTGAGATTAGCGTAAAGAGTAACAACTTGGGAGTGTCAGAATAATTACCTTTGAGCGTAAATCATTATATACATAACAGAATGCAGAACTGAAGTTCAAAGAAAACATCCAGATCATCAACAAAAGTTATGACACAAACATGTAATTGGAGGTGTAAGCTATTTATCAAATGTAACCCAAATTTAGCTTCATCAAGAATTATTGACTACATTATGTACCAGCCCATCATGATGTGTAAATAAGCTCCTAATATAACTAGCTAAATCAACACAAAAGGGAGAGAATTTGATATTGGTTGCTGAATTCAACACCTTAGGCATAGGAACTAAAGTGAAGGGTCAAACTTCAGCCCCTAAGGTGGAAGGGGGAGAACTTAGAAAAAAACTTGGGTGGAAGGATACCATTAACTTTGCTTGTCCATGGACATGATTTCTGATGAAGATACCTGGAGGATAGATGAACATATAAAATTGTAGCCCCTTACTTTTAGGGCTAGACATTTTTCCGCTTTTAGTTGTCTCAAACTTAGAACTTTAGGAGAAGCATAACACACTTATCTGCCCCGTCCCTATTTTTGCCTAAGTTTTTTTAGAAATGTAATAAAAACCATTAATCTCCATGGAAAAAACCCCACAAGGCACGGCCTGATTTTGAATCCTGGTCAGTGAGTAAAAACTCCCCATGCATCCACAGTAGTACCTAGGCAATTGCTAGTTGATCTAGCCGAATTGGCGTATTTTTGCCAATAAAATAGAATACAACACAAATTGAACTGTTCCCAACAAAAGCATTTAAATAAAGAGTTGTAAGTATACAGTTGGAATAACTCTTGTTTATCCTATACCAAAACGCGGTAGATAAAGCTATAGGCTCACACATCAACATGGACAAACCTTTGACCTCTTTTACTTGGGTGTCCCAAATTCTTAGAAGCAAAACTCAATACAATAACTTTACTTCAAAAGTGGATTGTGATAAACCACCAACGAAGCTAGACAATACGAGCATGACAAAAACATAGTTTTGGTTGTATACGTCGCATATTCAAAGGGAATAGTAGCAGCATACACAAGGCACATGAAATAAAATACCAGTAGCATATACCTTTGTAGATGCGTGCCTGACCAGCTTTAGTGAAGGAAGACCACGATGCGAACTCTCTGTAAACATAATAATATGATTAAGAAGTTTAAAGGAAACCCACAATAGAATTGACAACGAAAAGGAAACCCACGGTAAATTCCTAATGATGAACATACACCATGGACTGTTAATTGCTCACCCATCCATATGAAAACAATTTATGATAGTAAAACCTCTTTATCTATAAGCAAATCACTAAAATTACAGCAAATCACTAAAACTTCATAGCAAGAAAGAGATAATAATAGTTCAATGAGCATGAGCTAATAACTATCATATCTGAAACCAACGATTTAACACTATTTACGTATAAGACAATGACTTCTTACCATGACGGATATCAATCAGCATACGAGGAATACCAATAACATCGGCCACTTCTGCAATCGAAAATTTGTTCTTGTCACGAGTCTTCTCCACAATACCATTAATAAGCCTTCAAATGTAAAGTTTCACCGATTACAATACAAAACATCATAATGGCAAACACAACTGATGGTACAAACGAGACAAAAAATCAAACCAACAAATCAAAAATCTTTGGAACCGAAAATAAACTAGGACAAAAACTTTACCTCATGATGGTCATACAATATAACATCGTCAACATATCGTCTTCTAACAAATCACTAGGAGATAGACCTTCCCGAAAATGAGGATCCTTTCGTTGTATTTCAACAATGGAAGCAGTTACTTCGATAATTACTGGAAGACATCCTCTACTTCGCCAAGCAGATATCTAATCCAAAAATACAGAAAATAAAACAAAAATCTGCACATATATAACAAACATAACATAAAAATAAAAAAGAAGAGAAAAGTTAGTTAAACTATATAGTAGTAATCGCTTACTCTTCGAAAAGCGGGGTCGGGCGAAGAACAAAAAAGGGAATCTTTAACAAAACACCAATCGTCCCAACTTATCCATGGAACTAACTGATATTTTTCTTGCTTGAGAAACCCTACCTCTACTTCTGACGTCATTCTACTGAAAATTAAAATAAATAAAAAATTATTGAAACTTTGTATGAAGGGGTTTAAAAGGTTTTGCTAAATATAGATACATTGCGGCGATTATATATTTTTGGATAAGAAAAGTGAGGTTACTCCAGAAAAAAATTCAAATAATAATTAATGAATTATTTTTAGAGGAAGAAATTGCTTACAGAATTATTTTTGGATAGATTCGTCAGGCGTTTGTACACAAGTGAGGCGGCGTCGAGCCGTTGTCAGGAAGGAAAGTGAAATCACGATATTGAAGATTTTGATAGGGGTGTTCGTTATTTGGTTTTGCCCAGAAACCCGCGTGGGTTAATTGGTATTGGATTATTCGGATTTGGGTCGGTTACTCATTTAAACCGAATCAATTAAATGGTTTTTGGATTGGATGTGGGTATTAATAATATGCAACTTTGGGCCCCCGAGCAAAACCCGTTATTTTCTTAAGGGCTTATCTTTTAATTGAGGCAATTGAAGAAATGATAGTGACAAAACTGATTTTAAGATTGAAAATATTTTTTAACTTCAAAAGCTCATAAAACATTTTATGAAGTCATCTAATACCATGTGAAAATTACCTAAGAAATAAGTATACTGATCAACCAAGTTAATATATTTGAGTTCAATATAAAGATGGTAATGATCAAATGACTTTTGTGTATTTATATATCTAAGATTCCGTTTTTCTAATATTTTCGTATATTTATTTATTATTTTTCTATTTTTAGAACAAAATTCTAATCTACCCCTACTCCTAAATTACACGCATACCTGAGATGAAACTCAGGACTCTTAAAAAATACCTATTAATCCACCACCACACATGTGGAAAATGAAACTCGAACCCAAGTGGATCCCCCATGGTCAAAGTCTTTACTAATGGGCCAAACTCCAATATTTATAACTTTTTAATATTATCTGTTTGAACTTCAAACTATCTTTTAATTCGGAATACAACCATTTGCGCCTTTGTTTTGTTTTAAAAATCGAAGTGATCAATATTGACAAGTAATATTCGAATGGTCTTAAGCCATATTATATATATATATATATATATATATAGTGGTTGAACACTCTGGTACCATTAAGAAAGGTATGTCAGATTTTTCGGGTTTCCGTTAAACCACTTATTTATTTTTTATTGCTACTCCCGATATATATACTAGTAACTAAAAAAATGCTACTAATAATCACTAGATATATGTACATATATACATACATATGCATTATTATAATTTATATAATATTTATTAGTCTATACAATATGTATTATTTTATGTACAAAATCTAAATATAATATTATGTATTCATTAAAATTCGTTTGTCGGGTCATACAGTAAACAGTTAAAATTTCGACTACGAAATTAAATTTTGCCGCGATTAAGATTTTTACAATTCACTAAGGGCAAACCTTTCTTCAATTTTTAAATCATAGTAACTCTATAACCTCTGCATCTTCTGGACTGATTTTTATGATATACATCCCTGACAAAATTCTATAAGCTTTTTTCTTCCAATCTTTTCATTCCGTGAAAATCTTTTTAAAATTTCGACTTGAATTTTCTTAAAAGCGCACAGGCTGCAGTGATGTGCATATTCTGGATATGCTTCCTAGAATCGAAGTCCAAATTAAATTCGCCCCTGTTTTCCATTTTTTTTTCTCCGTACCCCACCGTGGCTTGCAAAAGAATAAATTTTAAGCTTACAGCTTTCATGTAGGTAACAAAATGACATTCT
>JANDBE010000045.1:7872366-7883960 GCA_024320915.1 Erigeron philadelphicus | reverse complement strand
TGATATGTTTGCATTTGTGACCCGATAAGTCGTTCCGACTCATTAACTTTTTCTCTACCTCAACTATAAGTTGAGCCAAAATAAAGGACCTACCTAAGACAAAATCCTGGATCCGCCACTGATCTAGAAACATTAATCGACCACAGGGTGCAAAATGCTAATTTCAACAATCACAAGGGCCATCTGTGATATTAATCCATATATATATATATATGGTGGTCATCAAATACAAACTATATTATAATAAGAACAAATGAGAACAAATTTAAACCATTTATTACACTAATTAACGGTTGTATTTTTTTAAGGCTTTTCTTGATTTAAATAACTATAAAAAAGGGTATACATGACATTTAATTTTGTTAACCCCACCCTCTTGATATATACCAAAACCCCTTTTTTTTTCTGCATCATAAATATCAATTCCTAAAAAAGACAAATAGGATACATCTTTCTTTCCTATCAAATTCTCCACCTCCAACTAAAAGTATTTTTTCATCCATGGCCGCCATTGATTTTCTTACCACTATCTGATCAAAAGTTTTTCTATACTAATCACGAAATTTTGTTTGCAGAAACCTTCTTGTTTTTATCTATATGATTTGGTACATCCAATTTTATTGCATCCAATTTTATTCAAACTTTTTGTGCATCCATTTATTCTATATCAATGCATCCAATTTTATTCAACAACAACACATCCAACTCTTTGTGCATCCATTTGTTAAAAAACGATTATTGCATCCATTTATTAATAAAAATTATAGCATCCATTTATTAAATAACAATGCATCCAGTTTGACACCAATATCATCCTAGCTTATAATATACAATGATATTGGTGTCAAATTAAAAGTAATTACAAGCTGAAAAATTAGATATGTGTTATTTTATCAGAAAGTTAATGGTATATGATTTAGGTTAGATTGAAAATTTTGGAGTTAAAGTGTCAATGATAAAAAAGAAGAAGAAAAAAGTCTGGAAATCCTTATAGAAAAGTTGTCTCGACATAATTACAATAAGATCCTCTGTTCGTACAGTTCGCATTCTAAATGTGTTTGTACGAGAAACCCACCCTATATATATATATATATATATATTGAATGGTTTACAAAAGAAGTAAATTTATGCATATATACTGCTAATGATGGTGATTTGTATATTACTCCCTCCGTCCCACCAGATGTGTCATAGTTTGAATATTCAAAGTCTAACACTTGTAAGTTTGACCTTAAATAATTTTATTTGTGTGAGATAATACTTAATAAAAGTTATATTAATTGATTGTGTTTTAAAGGTGCTTTTTAATGGTATAACTTTTATCAAGTTTTATATAACACAACAAAATATATTTGAGGTCAAAGTTTAAAAAAAATACTTTGAATATTCAAACTAGGACACATTTAATGGGACGGAGGGAGTATCAATTTTTAACCGTATATCATCAAATATGTTTCATATGAGTGTATAGTACAACATTTTAAAGCATGTCTGGCGGTGTACGACTAAATAATGGTGGTGTACGAATCATCACCCCATTGCTAGTTTAGTTATTTATATATACGTATTGTTACCTATTTAAATAGAATTTTGGGTGAATACTGAATAGTGAGCTCGTTCACAGCTCCAACCAATTAAAATACTTGAGGTTTTTTTTGATTCATTTTAAATCGAGGAAGATATGCTGCTTTAGGGCATTCAGTGCGTAACTGTCAGTCTTCCTGCCCAGGTGTTTTTTTATATTTCCAGTTTTTTTGGTCTTTTTTTTCTAAATGTGTCTTTACTTAAAATTTATTCTCAATTTGCATTTTAGATTGATATATGTAGTATTACTTTCATTTGGGTCATTAATGACTTATAAATCAATGATACATAGTAACAAAAACAATTCTGAATTCAATGTTATATTTTAAGTATTTCATTTATATAAATTTGTAAGAGTTATTATTCAGAAACATTCTAATAGATTTTAAGGATTATTGTGAATAAAAAAAAATTAGTATTCGTTATCTTTGTCAACGTCGATATAACACTAGTTGTTATCAATTATATTTCCAATGTATATATTATAGTCTTGACATTTTAATTTATTAGTATGAATTTTCTAGATAAATGAATTTTCAAGATAAATTTTTCTACTTAAAAAAAAATTGGAGTCAGTCATGCATTAAGTACCTTAAAATCTTCCTATATAAGTTTGATGTTCATGTATATATGCTCCATCATAATCACTTTGACTATTTCTACGTATGCAAGAAGACTATTAAAAACAATTCACACACGGTTTTCAATTGTAAGAGGGACCAAATCCTACCATGATACGCTCCCAATTCCATATGAATCTCCCTGCATCTCACGCCACTAGCTAGGACCACTTGCACCATTTATATATAGTCCAAAGTCAACCCAAACATTATTCATTTTAGACCATAATTATACATATATATACTTACAAAGACACTACTGTATATAAGACTTGCCATATCATGATCAGGAAAAGGTCTATTATTAATGAGTGGACCTTAGAACATATAATATAAAAATGATGTGTATATATACACTTTCTCATTTATAATTAATTTCTCATTATATTACACTTTTTTTTTTCTTTCATATATACATTCAAAGATTTCAAACTATATTAATTAAGATATACTCTGTATAGTATATACATACTAATTCATTCTATATCATTTGAGCATATATATATATATGGAGGGAGCAGTGATGAGGTTTCTTTTTATGTTTTCTTTAGTAGTTTTATTCCATAATAATGTTTATAAAGTATATGCAGCTGAACTCAACACTATTACAGATTCACGCATCTTAACAGATGCAGACACTTTGGTCTCGCCTGGGCGAATTTTCGAACTAGGATTCTTTCATCCTAATAGTTCGGAGAAAAAATATCTTGGTATTTGGTACAAAAACATATCTGTTCAAACAGTAGTTTGGGTGGCTAATAGAGATTACCCGCGTCCAAGATCGTCAGTAAATGTGTTACGGATTTCCGATAAGGGAGATCTAGTCTTGATAAGAGATAGAAGTAATGAAATTATTTGGTCATCATCAAATACAACAGAAGCAAGGAATGCAACAGCAAAGCTTCTCGATACTGGCAACTTGGTTGTCATGGACGAGACAGATACAAAGGTTTTGTGGCAGAGTTTTGATAATCCAACTGATACTCTTTTACCTGGCATGAAGTTAGGTAAAGATTATGACAAAAAAATAGAATGGATTCTATCATCATGGAGAAGTAGTCAGGACCTCGCCCCAGGTGATTTCACCTGGGGCGCGGACACACGTGGTTATCCTCAAAATGTTTTAAAGGAAAGAGGGTTGGAAAAATTCCGGGATGGACCATGGAGTAAGGAACAAGTTTTTGGGAACTTGAACTTTACATTCAATATGGTTATTAGTGAAAAGGAAGTGTCTTTAACATTTAATCTTGAAAACAATACTATCCCATCAAGGGTCATCTTGAATTCTACAGGACACCTAGAAAGTTATATGTGGGTTGAAGATGCAAGAAAATGGCAGCCTACTTTTTCGCTACCTAGAGATATATGTGATACATACAATAGATGTAATGCTTATGGAAAGTGCCGCGTAAATACGACCACAAATAAGCCCTCTTGTGCTTGTATGGATGAGAAGAGATTTGTTGCTAAAAATGAACAGGCGTGGGGAAATCCGACGCATGAATGTGTCAGACGAACGCCGTTGAACTGTAAGAATGGGCAATCAGACGACGGGTTTACAGAGTACTCTAATGTGAAGTTGCCAGATACGCAGAGTTCTTGGTACAATATGAGTATGACCTTGGAGGAATGTAAAACACGATGCCTAAAGAATTGTAGTTGCATGGCTTATGCAAATATAGAAAGCAACGGCGGATGCTTGATTTGGGTGAATGATCTTATAGACATCCGAGTGTATCCTGAAGGAAGTGGTGTTGGCCGAGATCTTTTCGTAAGAATGGCTTCTTCGGAAGGTAATTTGTACTATCTAATCTATATATACATTTATACTACTATATAAAAGTTATACATCCTTGTCGAAAAGTTAAAAAAAGAAAAGATGCGAAATTGTTATTTTACCCAAATCTTCTCAAATACAAAAATGATATATAGTCAACCTGTTAGTATCCCATCCAACCATCTCGATCACATACCGCTATAAGCGATAGGCATACGAAAGGCAAGTCAAGTATTGCAAAAGCAAAGGTTTAAAGCATGTTTAAATTTTTTAAATTGTGTTTTTCCATTGATGGAAAATAACATTCTATTCTATATATTAATTGTTTATATGTTATTTTATATTACTATGCAGTTATTGGTACAGTAAAGAGAGGAGCAAACATTAAACTTATGTTACTTATCATATTTCCAGTGATTCTTGTTATAGCATCTATATCTGCATGGTGTTTATATCTAAGGATCAAAAGAAATCGTGCCCAATTAATAGAGGAAGGTAAAATTTCTACTTCAATTTATTGATTTCTAGTATACGGTTTTTAACAATATAAACACTTATAGTTTGACATATACTTCAATTTTACGTACACCTTTTTAAGTACTATTTATTTTATTTCAAAAAATTTAAAGATGATAATCTTGATCATAGAGTCATTGTCATAGAAGTGTAAAAGATTTCTCAAAATGCATGGTACATTAATTAGTATTAGTCATGCTTTATATTTTTATTCATTTGGGTCATAGTACAATTAATTTGTTTTCAAATTGTAAGTATAATTTTAATAGTATCAGTTGTTTTCGAACAGATAATATTGGGTATCTACATATTTGAAAAGTTTGGTATTTTACGTAGGGGGATTGTGGAACACTTCTAGAAGGCATGATGAAGCCATGGAACTACCACTACTTAGCTTTACTAAAGTAGCTAATGCTACGGCTAGTTTTTCACTTGACAATAAACTTGGAGAGGGTGGATTTGGAACAGTTTATAAGGTAAGCGTAGTTACTACTTTCAGTACTTTGAATTCAAGAGTTACATATAAATACACAAAGCCAAGAAAAAAGATTTTGATAAAGATTGTATAGTTTTTCATATTGTTAAAATTTCCAGGGTTGTCTAGAAGAGGGGATAGAAATTGCAGTCAAGCGTCTCTCCAAGTCTTCCAGCCAAGGAGTAAATGAGTTTAAGAATGAAGTCATATGCGTTTCAAAACTTCAACACCGCAATCTTGTAAAGCTTCTTGGCTGCTGCATTAAAGGAAATGAGAAGCTTTTGGTTTATGAATACATGCCAAATGGAAGCTTAGACTCATTTATATTTGGTGAGAATTAATCATATATCTATACATATTAAGCTACATAATCGATGAGTAAAATTAGAACCCGTCTTGCCATAAGTAAAACTTAATTAACTGGGCAGATAATAGAAAAAGCATGCTTCTTGATTGGACAAAGCGCTTCAATATTATCATGGGAATTGCTCGAGGACTTGTCTACTTGCATCGAGATTCACGACTAAGAATCATCCATAGAGATCTTAAAGCTAGCAATATTCTACTAGATGAGGACATGAATCCAAAAATATCAGACTTTGGCGTTGCTAGAAGTTTTGGTGGAAACGAGACCCAAGCTAATACAAACGAGTTGTAGGCACATAGTAAGCCATAGAAACAAACTATTGATTCTATTTATCTTCAATATAATCACTTGTTATCTCTTATAATAAGCTTTTCTACGATGTTCAGTGGTTACATGTCCCCAGAGTATGCTCTAGAAGGTGTTTTCTCGATAAAGTCAGATGTATTTAGCTTTGGCGTTTTGGTACTAGAGATTTTGACTGGGAAAAGAAATAGGGGATTAATCCAACCAGAGAACCAAAATAATCTTATCGGGCATGTAAGTTCACTAGTCACAACCTAGGTACTCTGATTCTTTAATATGCAATATGTGGCCATCTATTTCTTATATAGCTATTTCAATCAGGCATGGCTCTTTTACAATCAAGGGAGGTCAATGGAAATGATTGATGCAAGTTTAGTCGAATCATGTCAACCACCCGAAGTTTTAAGGTCAATCGAAGTTGGGTTGTTATGTGTTCAGCATAGTCCTGGAGAAAGGCCAAACATGTCGAATGTAATTCGGTTGTTGGGAGGTGAAGATGCAGTACCTAAACCTAAGGAGCCAACGTTTTTCACCGAGAAGGATGATCAATGGCTTGTAGGTGAATTCTCTTCAAGCACTAATTGTGCAGCTAGTACAATCAATCATGTACCTATTACAGAGTCAATTAGGCAATAACAAGTATATATTTTATAGCCCCTGTATGATATTATAGTTTCAACTGATCACTAATATGGATCAGAAATGAACTTGATATTATGTATGTGTAAATTGGTATCGCTGTTGATTAGGCCCTTACTCATACGACATGTGTTATATTAGAAAACTTAATTTTTCTAATTATTTTTAAAGATAAAACTGAATGTATTAACATCAGCCTTGCAAATCTCAAGCGGCCGTATTACAACATTATTACAAAGACTGTACAAAATTGAATTTACACCAATCCTCACACTTGAGGTGCTTAAGATGTGATCTATTATTTCTAACCCATAGGAGACCGAAAGATTAGATGTTTTGCACGATCTTCACAAGACACGCCTCTATATTATTGAACCTCTTGTCGTTCCCCACCTTCCAAATGCACCAACATGTCACCCAAATAACCCCTTTAAAAACATTTCTTGCAAATTATAAGGTCAATAGTCTCTATATCATCCTCACGCATACCACAAACCGCGTCCCCAAAGAAACAATAACGAACCTGTAGCGCTGCCAAGTGCCAACGTTGGAACACGATCCATTATAGCTCTCCAAAGAAATATATTGCACTTTATTGGAACCCACTTTGCGCATTTAAAAACAAACGTATTACTAAGATCTCTTTCCCCTATCAGAATATCCTTAACCCCTTTAACTGTAAATCCTTTTCTTACATTACCCATCCCAACCTATCTATCAGTAGATGTCGAGAGAACCACCCTCTCCGCCATATTCGTCAACCTTACTAGATCGTCCAGTTCACTGTTCCCTGAAGGTGTTCTCTTCCAGTCCCACACCATATCATCCCATATCCAATCCTTCACCCAACACTTTCTCTTTTCCTAATCTAAATAACATTGGCAATTTGTTTTTTAGAGGCTTGGGAAGCAACCACGCGGGTCAACCCAAAAACGAATGCCCCTACCATCATCCAATTCCCTTTTAAACAACATATTAAACGACCCACCAGCAACTTTGAATCTTATTTATGTACTTAACCATAGACGACCACACGCCTGGTTAACTTTTACTGTATGGTATCGCCGACCAGCAACTTTTATTATCATGAAGCGATCCAATAATAACCCTCCACAAGCCATCTGAGTCATTTCTATATCTCCAAACCCCCTCGAAAGTAAAGAACTTGATTTCTCTAATGTTTGCAACAAATGGAATCTGATGTTATAAGATCTTTCACATTAAATTTGGTTTTTAACGTATAAATTGAATATTTAGCTAAATTTGATTTTCCAACTAATATTTTGCATATAATATATTACTTGAATATATAGGAATTAATTGAACTAATCAATAAGTAGCTGAAGTAAAACACAAAAACAATGTGTACAATGATGATTCACAAAGAGCTTATTGTTCATCCATTATAAGATTATTAAAGTTGAAAAAGAAAACACAAGAATTCTACGAACCAAGGTCAACATTATTTAACAAACGTAACAACATCGCTAGATGGTTATTATAGTTGGCATGAAAAACTAAAAAGGACATTGAATTAACAACAAAACATGGCAACTTTCATGGAATAAACGAGTCTATAAAACTTCTCATGCCACATGAACTCGTCGAGATAACATGAGGATTTGAACATCACGTTTGTGTCTCATCTACATTAACATCTCCGCATAACCCATGAAGATAGACATCCTATCGATATTGTACGATAAGGCCATGATTTGAAAGGATGAAATCACTTCCATGTGATGTACAACAATGTTCTCTTCTACATGACATTACTAAACTGAATCAATGGCAAAAGTGAGTAACATCACGATTTCCTGCACATTTCAACAGCTTCTCTCTTTGTCAAGCACACATTGAAGTTTAAATGTGAAAGAAAAAAAAAATCTCATTCTATTTACCATGATCCACGCTTTGCTATTTCTTGCTATAGTGCGTCATGAACGGGACAACACCCCTTTTGAGCTGTGCATGTAAAATCAATATAAGAAGAGATTAAGTACATGAGTTCCTTTGGAGAGTAACGTGGTACATAAACAATCCCATAATAGTAGAATTCAAAGACAAGAAAAAGAGTATGTAGAAAGATGATCCAGATTAGACAAAAACAGCCTACTGTAAGGAATTAATAGCATGTAAACAAACCTAGGGATAGTCCCACGACGACGTGGGTCATATTCCGTAGCTTGTCTCAGAGCCCTTGCAAATGCCTTGAATGTTGCCTCAATAATATGGTGAGAATTTTTTCCAGCAAGCTGCACTCGTATGATAAAAAAAAATGCTGAATAAAGACTAGTAAAGAGTCTTATAGATGGCAAAATGGGCGGGTTCAACATCAACTTATTTTACAGAACCAGCAAGGTTGGATTGATGAACACTAAAGTACATCTAGTTCAAAGTTAAACTCCGTCCTCTACTAATTAATAGGCTGTTGAATTAATAATTATAAGCGTTGGATCACTTCAATAAAAACCCAAGTTTGATTTAGGATTTAGGGGGTCCTAAGTGAACAACCAATTCACTCAGGTGTATTGGCAACTGGTTTGACTTGGGGTGGGCAGGGGAGAGTTTTACCTTCCAAGGTCTCAGGTTCGAGTTTTGGCAAGGTAGGGATTACTTCCTAGAGGGTTGAAACGGGGATCTGCTCATCGAGAGGGCTCTCTAGCATGGTATGCTAGACCTCCCAACATTCACGAATCGCAAGTAATTCACACCTTTTAAAAAACACATAAATCAACAAAACATATTTTTGAAGACTTTTGATCTAAAATCTGATTCCTTACAAGACTTGCCTTTTATACCATTTTGACCAATTAGAAAATAAATGGGTAGAACTTTCGACCTTTAATTTCCAGTATATGCCTCTTCATAAAGTAATATACGAATTTTACTGCGAACCTAGGTGTTTGAAGTTACCTAAGTGATATATAATACAATGCTGATGCAACATTAGAATTTACCTGGCGGATGTGAAGGGTCATTCCAGATGTATTGACAACTGACTGGAAAAAGTGCTCCACAAGCTGTTCTTAACACACGCAAAAATCAGTACATAATGAACAACATGCCAAAAAACTATTAAAATACAACATATGCAGAACAACTCAAATCGAAAGTGCGGCCTTCTTAAGAGATAACAGCTAAAGTTAATCGGCTATTAAGTAGATAAACCTTTACTCGGTCGGAAAAGTTTCACTAGATATGCATGAGCATCTTCTCTAAGTTCTCTTCTCACAGGAAAGAAAAAGGATAAAGGACTGTCAAAAAGCAAAACAACACTGTCTGATCCATAAGAAAACAGGTGGACTGGGCAGGGTGGGTATCAGTTGGGTATGGTTCTGGCAATAATGGGTAATCCTTGATACACATTGGCTCAGATTACCACAAAGGCTTTTGTCCCATTATAATGAACTTTATATGAAGAAGTACTGTAAATATGATTATGTACATTAAAATAAAAATAACTAATGTTTTAATGAGTCGCATTAATAAGCAAATATGCATTTAAATACACTTCAGGTCATTTAAAGCCAGTACAACCCATTTTGACCTATTCTATTTAAACGAAGTTTTTGAGTTCACCCATTTGACCCTTGACGGTAAAATATAAATAAGCTAGGTATATGGGTTGACAATGTCAACTCTCAGAGACTCCTAGATGTAATCACACTAGTTTCAAATGAGGTTTGGAATTGTGGAGGTGAGAAAGCCCCGGCACCAAATGGGTTTACTTTCAAGTTTATTATAACCTATTAGGACATTCTTCGAGATGACATTGCTAGCTATGTTAATGATTTTGAACGTAAGGTTTTCATTCCTAAGGGTTGCGACTCATCTTTTATCGCCCCCATCGCCAATATAAATGACCCCCTTTCAATAAAAGATCACTGATCTATCAGCCTTAAAGGTTGCCAATACAATATTATTGCTAAATTTTTTTCCAACCAATTGCAACTTGTCATCACATTCGTTGTCCAAACCACCTTTATTAAAGGGGGCAAATTATTGATTGCCCCTAGCCCCCTTCTTGGTCAATACTATAATATCTTGGGCCAAACTCAAGCACTCTAAACCTTTTCTTTTTATGGTGGATTTCAAATAAGCCTTTAATACTCTAGATTGAGGCTTCCTTGACTCCATTGTGGATCAAATGGGTTTTTCCTCCAAATGGAGATTTTAGATTTTTGGATGCCTATATTCGGGCTTTGCCTCGGTTTTAGTTAACTGCTATCCCCATCCTTTTCAACTTTGGAATGGAAGCTCTTAATATGGTCCTAAATGAAGCCAAAAGTCAACAATTGTTTCATGGTATTAAAGTTGGGGAGGACGAAGTGGATATAACATCCCCAATATCATGATTCTTGGTGAGTGATCCCTCCCGAATGGTCAGAACATTTTTTGGATACTTGGATGTTTCTACTTGGCATCCAGGTCGAAAATCAACCTTTATAAAAACAAGATTCTTGGGGTGAGTGTCTCTGGCCTTGATGTGGAGAGATTTGCCACATTACTTATTGGTAATGCATCCAAGCTACCTTGTAGTTACATAGGGATTTCTATTGGTTACAACATGCTTCTTATTGACAAAGTTAACAAAATCTCTCATCATAGCAAGCAACTAACCTTTTTTATGGAGGCTGGCATACCCTTGTAAAAGTGGTACTTGGTAGCCTTGTAACCTACTACTTCTCTTTTAGAGCTCCTAAAGTTGTCATTAAAACTTTTGAAAGGATTCGTAACTTCTTTCGAGGAGGTACCTCGTATGAGAGAAACATGCCATGGATTGCTTGCAACGAGGTTTGTTCTCTACAAAATGGTTGGTGGCCTTGGTATTGGGAGCTTCAAAGCTTCTCTCTTAGCTATGCTCACTAAATGGTGGTTGAGATTCAAAACAGAAAACAACTCTCTTTGATGTAATACTATAAAATCAATCCATGGGCCTCTTGATGGACTTAAACATAAAGTTATAGTCTCATACTCAAGGTAGCATTGCCAATGTTCATATACCTCTCAACAAATTGGCATAAAAATGGATGATATTTTCTCTTTGAAACTCAGCAATGGAAACCTTTAGACACTTAGCAGTAGTATCACTACATCAAATCGCCCAGGTCTCTCAAAGAAAGCAGATTGCTTTAATATTTCAAGCTAAAAGCCACTTGGTGCACTTGGAAAAACCGTAATGATGTATGCTTTAACAAGTCCAAAAAAGCCAAAAATCAAGGTGACTGCGCCGATACCATCACATTGAACTGCACATCTCCTCTCTGGGCTGTGAATTGATTTTGAAAGCCTTCATTTACATAAATGATT
>JANDBE010000045.1:7830786-7841719 GCA_024320915.1 Erigeron philadelphicus | reverse complement strand
TTATAGAAACTAGTATAATTTTGTTATTGTTAAGTCTCGTCTATAAAAGAAATTGTTTATATATTTGAATTCTTTAAGAACCAGGAGCGACGCTTGAATTCTCAAAGGCTGTCACAACACCTCTGAAATCGAGTTCTTGCATGATATGCCTTTATGAGATATGAAGTAGTACAAAAGGAACCAAAGGCACTCATTTACATTTCTATACGCACTCACAATGCCCATGAATATACTCCCAAGTTCCTATAATCAGATACATACAATTTTTTGGACCGATTTGACATCTTCGTTGTAAATTATATGTGCTCCACATATTACAGCTTCTTCACCACCAGTTAGCGTTAGACTTATTACAAGATTACCTCTGATACGGGACAAATTACCAAGATGAATATCATTAAACATCTTCTTAAACAAACTAAATGGCATATAACTTATCCACACGTCTCCATTCACAATATCAACCTCTGGTCCGTAAATGCCTTTTCCAACATCTTTGATCGTTAACATGATCTCGGGAAATGACATCCCATCTGCTGCCCATTAAATAATCCACACAGGACAAATCCTCTGAGGTAATTCCAATGCTATATGCTGCCCATGTCCTTCGAATCAGCTTGGAATCTCGCGAATGTCGCTTAGGGGAATACTCATATATAACCTATGATCAACAGCAGCAGCACATTTCTGTCCTAATTAATCGTGAGGAAACACCAGACGTGTAGTTGTTACTTGAGTACCTAGTACCTCTCAAACGAATAGAAAAACAAGTGTAGTACAAACCCAATTAAAAGTAACCCGTTTCTAAGGATATGAGTTAATATCCCAATATGTGGGATTAGAGTCTCGCTAGCAGGCTACTAAAGAGAAAATAAATTGATGGAAATCAAAGAGTTTTACATACGTTTATGTAGACGCCCATTCACATCTCACAGTTCACTACTGTGAAACTAGAGTGGTATGTTGGTGCAGATTTTCTTAAGGTACAGAAACATTTGCAGGTTTAAAACTTTAAATAAGACGCAGCAACGACTCCAAATGATAGGGTGGCTCACACAGATGCATACAGAAAAATGAAAATTAAAGAGGGTTTTTTCATTTTGGTCCTCGCTTTTTCGTATTGCGATTTTGGTCATTTATCTACATGAAAGCAATATATTCTGTGGTAATGCAGTTTCATCTGCAGGGGTCAAGTAATAGTAACCATGACAATAACAACAGTAGCCATCCAAAGACTCTAAAACAACAACGTAAATAGCAATACTTAAGATGTTGAAAAAGGCACAAACAACAATTTAAGATGTACTACGCATTAAACATCCACTAGCCAACCAAAGGCAGTCCATGATGAATAAAGCAATCAAATTTGATGCTCCAAATCGGTCAAAATGAGCATCACATATGACCTCTCACCATCACCACACAACCCTAACCCTTCCACCATCGCCACACAGCCTAACTATTTCATCAGTGCAGCACAATTCTCACCAGCAACCAGAGCCGGCTCAAAAGAAGAAGTCCACTAGGCGTGGGCCTAGAGCCCCCGACTAATAGTTAAGGCCCCAAAATTTTTAGCAATTGAACTTATGAACAAACATATAGCAATTAGCCTTATATAATATAATAAAAATTAAAACACAGGCAACTTTCATTACTATCAATTAGACACGTACTATCAAACTATAGATGGACCATTGTAGATTCAAGAAAACCAAAAGGCAAGTTGACTTTCTTTGAACCTAATGATAAATCATTAACAGTAACCATTCTCCAGCATAGATAATTTATATCTATTAAAACGCAATTTAGCTATTTTAACGCCATTTAACGAGTGTTTCCTCTAAGTATGTCTTTCTCCTTTTTGTTTCATTGATTATTAAGTTATTTTTCTGTCTCTAAGTTAAACTATTTGATTATCAATGTCGAACCAAATCAATGATGAATGTGGTCATTTTTTTCACTCCGCCGTCTAAGTCTTTTAGTTTATTTTTGCTGGTCTAACCCCAAATGAAAGAGTAGAGTTTTGTTTGAGACTTTATAAGAAAGCCCCCAATTTTGGTTCCGCCTATAGCCACCAAAAAGGTTAAGCCGGCCCTGCCAGCAACACACCATCAAACTCACTGAATTAGCATTCTATCCACCACTGCACAACCATACCACCAAACCGACCAGTAGACATGGAAGCTATTGATTGGTTGTTGCTATTACCACATATACAAGATACTTTCCTGCTGACCCATTTGCATTACCAAAAGTCTCACACACTAATATGTCATTTAATAGCTGGTTGCTGCTACATCTATAGAATTGAGGTGCAAAATTGAGTGCTTTAATATGGATTGGCATGTGCCAAAAAGTTTAGTATGAAAAAAGTTGTGCATGATGTTTCTTGAAAAAAGAAGCAAAAAAACTTGTGATGTTAACCGTCTCACTTGAAGCAGTTGGCTGGAGTATACTAATTCCAAATAGAGGCAACACTTGTTGCCCAAAACATAACACCACAAAAGGCCGGAGTATATGAAAATGATGTCAAACATTTCAGAGAAATAACATGTATTACAAAAGGAAGAGAAAAAAAGAGTAATCTATAGGTACTTTTGATCAACGAATGGATTAATGGGTTTACTACAACTATAGAATCCAAAAACTAAGAGAGTTATTGTCAATTACGATGTTACTATAAAGAAATGTAAAGAGCTTGTTGCATCAATCGGTATAGTATGAAAAAAGTTGTGTATGATGTCTCTTGAAAAAAGAAGCAAATACACTTGTGATGCTAACTTGTCTCACTTGAATCAGTTGGCTGGAGTATCCTAATTCCAAATAGAGGCAACACTAGTTGCCCAAAACATAACACCACAAAAGACCGGAGTATATGAAAATCATGTCAAACAATATAGAGAAATAACATGTATTACAAAAGGAAAAGAAAAAAAAGAGTAATTTATAGGTACTTCTGATGAACAAATGGATTAATGGGTTTACTACAAACTACAGAATCCAAAAACTAAGAGAGTTATTGTCAAATACGATGTTACTATAAAGATATGTAAAGAGCTTGTTGCATCAAGCTATTGGTCATATCATATGGCTCAGAACAATAAATGCTAAAGTCCAGGCAGCTATGGCATCCTAACTTCATGTCACAACTAAGCAATAGAAATCAAAAGTCCAGTGCTACAAGGTATAAGTAAGCACTCTGTCTCACAGGGGAACTTATAAAACAATAGACTCTGGGGTCTTTATTCTTAAGCTTAACTTCACAGCTGGAAAAGAGTTGAAGCACAAATTAGACCAATACTACACATAACGATAAAATTTCAACAAAGTAAGAGTGCATAATGTTTACAACGAAGTAGATTCAACATAACTAATGTTAAACATAGATCAAATAGACAACAAAAGCATGAAAGTTGTACTCAAATCTCCAAGACTTTGCTTGCATCTTTTAGAAGTCCTCTAATCAAATGCACACTTTGCAACGTGGTCATTAGCTTTGTCCTCTATTGTTCGAAAACCAATTACTATAATCTCAATGACCAAGCAAAAGTAGTGTTTCCATGTAGGAATGAACAGAAATAGTACCATCTAATCCATGAATACCGATGTTAGTGATGCTTTCTGATTCGGGTTCATAGATAGCAAGGGCAACAGGCTTATAATAATGTTCGTCATTGCCAATTGCCACTTTGATTGTATTTTTACTTCTTATCATATTTTCGACCAGCGGAGTTTCCACTCCAATTATGGGTGCACCACTCACACGAAAGCCCAGTGTTGTATATATTGATTCACCAGGTGCACTAAGGTTGTACAGCTTTTCAAACGATCCTGGACAGTCACGCCCTTTCATTATCCATACTGCATAAATTTCTCTCCGTGGGTGAAAAATTGTATACAAAAACAGCAAGAGATTCCCTTAGGTTAGATACCAACAAGCCAGCACAAGTGTCGAGTGCTAAACAATCAGGGAGGTTTACTTCAGCTCACTTGTCAGATCAAATGACATGATTAGATTCCTAAATTCATCACCCGCATTAATCCTATCAGCGACATCCCAATAAATAAACCCGTCTATAACTACCTGAGACCGTCCAAATCCAATCGATTCACGAGGAAAAATGATGCTTAGAGGACTCCTCCAAGCCCTTGAACTCAATGGAAATACCTCAACTTGGGGCCCAATGTTTACATTTTGTGAATTCAACCGATCATAGACATCTACAATCTTAACAAGCTTAGGGTCAAGAGTTTTAGGACAAACGCCAAAACCAACATGAGTCATATTAGGTACAACCGTAACGACTGTTTTTCTGATTGACGGATTCCAAATAACAACCATATCTGATACAATAGAAATGTGAATTTGAGAGAATTAGAGAGAGAAGAGAGGATTTGTTCAATATCTATCTGATTATATTCATCCATAGTGTATCTATATATAGACATTCTCCTAACCGTATTATCTAACAAACTATCTTTACACCTTGTCACAATCAATCCCTCTAGTACCATTTATTACACTTATAGCTAACTATATTTTTATACGTAACAATATCTCTTTCATAATCATACAAGCAAAACAAGCCATGAGAGCTCCCGACTACTTTTGCATCTTTACAAAGTATTTTAACTGAATCGGGAACAAACACATTATGCTTTTGATGTGGGAAAGTGTCATCATCGATAATGGACACATATTTTACCTTTGTATCATTAAATTTTTCGACAGAATCGGGAACGAACACACTAACCTTTTTATTGAAGAAAGAGCCATCATTGCCTATGGGCACATAGTTTACCTGAGGATCACTGAAATCTTGTGTCCCTATAAGCAGATGATGAGGTTTTAACTGATGGCGGAGTGTATAAGCAGCAACAAAATCCTTGCTATCGATTACAGACTTCCATGCTTTTGACACCGATCGGCACCAAATCACAAATTTTATATCGGGGATTCTCTGAATGATATCCATTTGGATTTCTAATGGAATGTCGTCAGACATTTTGGGAGGAAGGGGGCGGCTGTTTGGTGGTTTGGGGAAAGAGGTTTTGGTTTTTCAGTTTGGTTGTGCTTAAATACAGTCAGTCAGTAAGAAGTTACATTTGCTTTAAATGGGCTATAATAAATTCATAAACAAAAGTGAGGATCGGGCTGTCATGCGTTTAATATTTTGAATAAATGTCCTCGTGTTTTTTATATTTTTAAAAATTATATATGTAGGATTTTTCATCCAACTTAGATGTCTAAAAGTCTTATATTTTCTTTCCCCTAAATTCATATTATATTGAAAATCATATTGCCATTTGATTGGAGACAAAATGAAACATAAATTTTTACAACTTAACTATTGGATTAAAATCAAAGACTAAATAAGGATGGCAAAAAAAACCGATTCGACAGAGAAACTCGATACGTGATAAGAATACCTAAACTCATTGGGACAGAGAACGGGCATGTCTATACCTACCCAACCCGATATTAATACCTAATATCATGGATTTTTTAGAAGAAATACTTGTGAACATCAAGTTTTTCATGTGAAATGTTTATTTGAAAACTAAGATTTATGTGAAAACTAGAAAATTGGCCAAAATACACTGCGATCTTAATTTAACACAATTTTTAATTATGTCTCCTAAAAACACACTATTTTTTTTTATTGTGTTAAGGTTTTAAATCACAGTGTGCTTTTGATAACGCGTAAAAATTAGAAAATTGTTCAAACACACTGTGATATGAACTTAAGATAATATGTTTCAGAACAGTGTTAAAAGAATTTGAGAGTGTTTTGGGATTTAATTTTGTATATTCATTTTTCATAATGACAATATCTGTACAAGTGGGGTTTATATACCCTTTGACCAATATATACAAGAAACTATATCTATCTATTTTGTAACTGCTTTCTAACTAATCCTAACTAATTCTGTTATTTACATTACATTACACACGTGCATAGCTTTGTTATGTAACATTCTTGAGCTGCTTAATTTCCTTATCACTTGATTCACAAGTCTGATGTTTCCTTTTCTTTCTTCTTCAGAATTTATATTGTGTGTAATATTATGTATCTCATTATCCCCCCCACAAGTTGGCATTGTGTAAGCATCACAAGTGCCCAACTTGGATAGACAATTGTAGTGTAGAGCTCTAGGTAAAGCTTTGGTAAAGATATCTGCTGGTTGAGCTCTGGAGGGTATGAAGACAGGATGAATGATTCCTGCTTTGATCTTGTCTCTAACAAAATGGCAGTTTATTTCAATGTGCTTTGTTCTTGCATGTTGAATAGGGTTGAATGCTAAGGAGATGGCAGAAGAATTATCACAGTAGATGGGAATGGAAGAAGTAATGGGTACTTGGAAGTCTTGCAAAAGACATTTTATCCAGGTAATTTCACAAGTGGTGTCTGCAAGTGCTCGATATTCTGCTTCTGTTGAGGATCGGGAAACAACACTTTGTTTCTTTGATTTCCAAGAAATTAAACATGGACCAAGGAAGACACCTGAACCAGAAATGGACCTTCTTGAGTATGGGCAGCTAGCCCAATCACTGTCACAGTAAGCTGCTAATTGTAGAGAATTTTGTGATGGAAAGAACAATCCTTGGCTTGGTCAGAACTTAATGTATCTCAGAGTTTTGATTAAGGCCTTCATATGAGGAGTTCTGGGCTGTTGCAGAAACTGGCTTAAAGCTTGAGCTGCATAAGCAAGATCTGGTCTTGTAATGGTGAGGTATATTAGTTTCCCCACAAGAGTTCTGTAGCTGGTAGGATCAGAAATGGGATCACCATCGGAATGGTTGAGTTTATCATTGGGGTTAAGTGGTATAGATGTTGGTTTGCAGTTCAAAAGATCAGCTGCAGCCAACAGTTCCATTGCATATTTCCTTTGTGACATGGCCAGACCAGAAGTATTCCTAAGGAACTCTATACCCAGGTAGTAATGGAGTGGGCCAAGGTCCTTGATGCTGAATTGGTGATGGAGTTGAGTTTTAACAAGTTGAATGTGGGTGATATTATTGCCAGAAAGGATAATATCATCTACATATATGAGCAGGGCAGTGAAGATGGAACCTTGTTTGTAGATGAATAGAGATGTGTCAACATAACTTTGATGAAATCCAAGAGTTTTGAGATATGAAGTTAATTTCTCAAACCATTGTCTGTTTGCTTGTTTAAGTCCATAGAGTGACTTGACAAGCCTGCACACTGTGCCCTTTTCAATTTTCTTGGTATAGCCTTGTGGAATGGTCATATATACCTCTTCATGAAGATCCCCATGGAGAAATGCATTGTTGATGTCTAGTTGTTCTATGATCCAATTGTTATGAACACTGATACAAGTAAGGTTCTGATGGTTACCATCTTGGCAACAGGTGCAAATGTCTCTGTATAATCTATACCAGCTTGTTGATGGTAACCCTTTGCCACAAGTCTGGCTTTGTACCTTTCTACAGAACCATATGCCTTGTACTTTATCCTATATACCCACTTACTTCCTATTGGAGTTTTCCCAGTGGGAAGTGGGACCAGTTTCCATGTGTTGTTTTGTTCAAGAGCTTCAATCTCTTTTGCCATTTCCTCTGTCCATTTAGGATCTTTGGAGGCTTGGAGAAATGATTGTGGTTCAACTGTTTTATCAACAGCATTAACAAAATGAAGGGTAGTGGGTGTGAGATTAGAGTAAGTGAGGAGATTGACTTGGTGATGTTTGAAAGCAGGACAAATATAATCTTTGAGTTTGACAAATTGAGTTTTAATCCTGTTTGATGTTCTAATAGATGGTTGAGCAGATGGTAGAGTGGAGGTAGGTGGTGAATCAGAATTAGGTTGTGAAGTAGAAGATGCATTGAGTGAAGAAGGAGGTGATGAGTTATTGGTAGGAGATGAGGAAGTTTCAGATTGAGTTTGTTGAGGTACATTATCAGTAGGTGAGGAGTTTGTGCGAGAATATGGTGGAGTGGTGGATGGAATTGGTGTAGGGAAAGATAGGGATGGAATGTAAGTGGTAGTGAGGGTGGGTGAGGTAGTTGATTGTGTTGGTGTGATCTTTGTTTTGAAGGGATAGATGGATTCATCAAAGAGAACATTTCTGCTTGTAAATGATTTGTGAGTGTTAAGATCATAGAGCAGATAGCCCTTTTGATTGTGAGGGTAACCAAGTAAGACACATGGTTTAGATCTTGGTGCAAATTTGTCATTTTGATGGACATAAGCATAAGCTTGACAACCAACAATTTTGAGATGGTCTAAAGATAGGGTTTTTCCATATAAAACTTCAAAAGGACTCTTGTTGTTTAAGATGGTTGAAGGTAATCTATTGATGAGATATGTGGCAGTCAAGATACAATATCCCCACAAATGCTTTGGAAAATTAGCCTGAAATTGAATGGCTCTTGCCATCTCTAAGAGTTGTCTATGTTTTCTTTCTACCCTAGCATTTTGTTGTGGGGTATAAGGACATGAAGTTTGATGGAGGATGCCAACAGTTTGGAAGAATGTGGATAGGGATGTATTGACAAATTCTAAGCCATTATCACTTCTAACAGTTTTGATAGATTTTTGGAAATGATTTAGAACATAAGCATGAAAGGCTTTGAATGTAGAAGTGACATGAGTTTTTGATGGTAAAAGGTATGTCCATGTAGCTCTTGAATGATCATCCACAATGGTAAGAAAATAAGTGCATTTATTGACTGTTGGATAGTTGTATGGACCCCATACATCCATATGGATTAAATCAAACACACAATTTGCATAAGATTTGCTAAGAGTGAAAGGTAATACATGTTGTTTAGCTAATGGACAGATTGCACATTTATTGACAAAATCACAGGAAACAATATGAGGAATAGTTTTGATATGTCTAATAACAGGAAAAGAGGAGTGGCCCAATCTTGCATGCCAAGTGCTAGCATCTGCAGTGGCGGCCAGAACAGTTGAATTGATAGAAGAGATAGATGATGGAGGCTTTGATGATTGTGTTGGCACAATATAAAGTCCTCCATGTAGAGTTCCATGAGTAGTGGATCCTTTACGGTCCTGAAAGGTACAACTATTAGCAGTGAAGATTACTGCAGAATGAGTTGTATTTAGAACATTACTCACAGAAATTAGATTGTAGTTGAATGATGGAATGTAAAGAGCATCGTAAAGAGTTAGGTTGTCATTGATAAAGACAGAACCAGTGGTATCAACAGGGACATTGAAACCATTTGGCAGAGTAACATAGATTGGTTCAGACAATTTCTTTATATTGCGCATTAGTGAGATAAGAGTGCAGATATGATCAGTTGCCCCACTATCAGAAATCCAAGTTCCTAAAGATGAAGAAATGTAAGTAGCAAGGACAAGTCTTATACCTGCCATTTGAGCTTGAAAGAGATCATTTGAGGTCATTGCTCCATCCTTGTTCTGCAGCATCAAAAGAACTTGATTGAGCTGATTCTGGAGTTGGTCCATTCTAGCATTTGTAACTGAATCAGAAATGGTGTGTCTTCTTATGCCATTGCCAAGTTGATTGCAGCCTTTCCTTTGTTGTAGTATGCAGGTTGTTGTTTGGGTTGTGTTGGTCTTGCATTTGGTTGATACTTGCCATGTAGTGGGTGGCCAACAGGGTATCCAACAATCCTATAGCATTCGGTCTTGTAATGGCCTTCCCTGTTACAACTTGAACAAATAACTCCCTGCCTAAAATTGCTCCTCCTCTCACCAATTTGGAAATTTGGTCTTGTCTGTGAATTGTTAAACCTTTGACTGTGATATGGTTTGTTGTTTGCAACAGTGTTCAACGCAGTTGGTATGGTGAGGTGAGGTGGTTTGTGTGCAAGCCTTTGTTTCTCTTCTTGTCTTAGCATTGAGTATGCCTTGGCAGTTTGTGGTAGTGGTTGCATCAGGAGAATTTGTCCTCTGACATTGGTATAACTCTCATCCAATCCCATTAGAAATTGGATGAGTCTTTTCCTCTGATCCCTTTCTCCATTTGCTTTACCATTCTCACAAGTACACTTACAAGTACATGCATGTGGAGCCTCCAAGGCATCCAGTTCATCCCATAGACTCTTTAGTTTGTGGTAAAAAACCTCTATTGTGGAATTTCCTTGTTTCAATTCAACAATTTCATTACACAGTTGATATATCCTATGTCCATCTAATTGTTCATAATGTTCCTTCAATTCTTTCCACAGTGCAGCAACATTATCCACAAAACTCAAGTTGTTTCCAATTTCCTCAGACACAATGTTTAAAATCTAAGAAATTAACATATCATTTGCCCTTTTCCAATGTCGCCTTAAGACAGAATCAATAGCAGGAATTTCATACTCTCCATTCACAATTTTCAATTTGTTTTTAGCACTTAAAGCAATTGATAGTGATCTTTTCCAAGAACTAAAGTTTTCAGAACCTAATAGGTTTTTATAGATTAGAATTAGACCTGGATGATCAGTAGGATGGAAGTAAAGAGGATGATTTGCTGAACTTGCATCATTTGTGTTGGTTTCCACTGAAGTAGTAACAACTTCTGGCATCTTCAATTCTTTCTTCAGTTAGGTTAGGGTTTCTGTAATTTTGTTGATGAAATTTTCTAAGAATTGAGTGATTTTGGTGATGGATTCTTTGAATTAGGTTAGGGTTTTGTAATTTCCTTGAAGGATTTCTTGAAATTGAATGTTTTTAATGAGGGATTCAGCTGAACTTTGAGTTCAGAGCAGATTTTGATGGCGGTTATGGTGATTTCTGGTGTAATTGATGGCGGTTATGATGATTAGTGGTGGTGTTGATGGCGGTTATGATGATTCATGGCGGAGTGATGGTGGTTGTGGCGGTTATTTTGATCGGAGTGCTCTGATATCATAAAAGAATTTGAGAGTGTTTTGGGATTTAATTTTGTATATTCATTTTTCATAATGACAATATCTGTACAAGTGGGG
>JANDBE010000045.1:7694842-7705364 GCA_024320915.1 Erigeron philadelphicus | reverse complement strand
TAGAACAACCATTGCCACCTTAGGCTCGTTAAGAGCTTGTTAGGTTCGCACTGAAATTCAGGAGATGCGATGGTTGTTGTGGTCAAATCCGTATCGTCACTGAGCCGGTCAATCTAGGTTCAAACATTGGCGCCATCCGTGGGACCGAACAAAAACAACTTCCTGTCTCGACAATTGATCAACAAAGCAAGTCGTGTAATCTTCTGACATGTGAGTTTTCCTCGTTTCTTCCATTAGATCTTTAAAGAAACGTAATACTAGGTATTACGTAAGAACTTGATCGTGAGTTTTATATATTGTATGTACTTAAGAATAATCGTGAGTTTCTCGGTTGTGGTGCCTGAAAAAGAAACCTACTATATATAAAGGCTTACGTGGTGCTTAAATAACAAGGTAATAACATTTTTAAAATGTATATGTGTTATTTGTAATATACAACACACAAATGAAAACGATCATATAGAAGTTTCCATATATCGTTTGAAAACAAGTATATATAACTATATACTCGTATTTTCCTATGTATACCGATAAGAAGTGTTTTAGCCAATGAAGAGGAAAAGTGAAAGTATTTTCAGAGCTATCCATCCTTTCTTAACTTCCGGCGGAGCTGTTTCCCCCCTTCTCCGGTAGCAATTGCGGGGGGAACAGTGATCATGATATGTTGTTTGGCCATTAATCTTGTGTCTTTCGAGATCCTCTTTGGCATGCTTTATACCATAGATATACCATTAGATAGGGTTAGATGCTTTACTGGATGTAGACATAGATCTACTGTTCCTTCCCTATCTGATAGATGCTTTATATACCATGATGTGAAATGACATTAGCATATAAATATGAAAAAGGAAAGCTGAGCTATATTTCTTTATATTGTTTTCATGCTTCATGATCATATATCATATGAGAATGACACTACATGTATAAAACGACAAGGTCGGAAAATACAACATGAATAACAAAAAAAATATATATAGCAGAACAGTGGAAACAAGGTCGGAAATATTTGGTCAAAAGTTAATACGAACTTTTGGTGGAGTTATAAATCATGTCCGATAATAAAAGGGTAAATCACCGGCAATGTTCAGGGTGGTTTTAAAAAGTCTTGCGCTTGAAAAATTAGAATGCGGAAGCTTCATATGAAAGGTAGTTTATTTTACTCCTTTCATAAAAAGGAATCTTTGAAATTAAGATTTACATACCTATATGTTTATCAATATCTATATCACTATTTGTATAGAAACTCACAAAAATATGAACCACTAGTAAATGTCATGGAAAATGACAAAATCTAGGCAAGCTAAATCTCTATAGCTCATAGACCTTGTATACACACCTTTTTCCTGTTATGCGTGTGTAATGGGTTATGTTATATAAATATAGAGTTTATGGCATGAAAAAGTAGAGTCTAAACTTAAGGCTCATTCGCTTTATTCTCTAAGCATCTTTGGAAAGTGGATTCTCAAAAATGTGCTACTGTATTTTTCATTGGTGTGGTCAAACGAAAGGAAAAGATGAAAAACTATTAAAGCTATAAAATACAGATGTTGACCATTAAAGCTAGTTTGTCAAGGTCAACTTTGCTAACTTTGCTATTAGTCTATTATATAAGATGTATAAACTCATATTTGTGCCACACTTTTCTACAAGTACTCAGTAGAATTAAAAGACGGTACAAATATATATTGCGTAAACTTATCAAAAGATGTGGTATAATTATTAATTCCCGTAATCCTTAGCCAAAATTATCTTTGCAATACATAAATTGGTATTGATAATGATATTATATACGCATGTTACACATATATATTTATTATATACAATACGTAATTACATAACTAGTCTCATAACCCGCGCTTCGCTGCGGTATAATCCATGGATTTAACTTTTTTGTAAAATTAGTTTCGATTTACACGTGTTGGAAGTAATTTTAACCAATGATTTGCTAGACCTCCAAACCCCTTCTCATAGAAAATACCTTAAGATGAAAAACTCAAAACACAAACCTGAGGTCTTAAAAAAACTCACATCCAAAACTCACATAATGGATTTAGAATATATCCCTAAACAACCCACTTAAATTCATTATGGATATGTTTAAGTTTTGTTTGATGTATAAATGTTTTTATTGATGTAAATAAAAATTAAATAAAGTTATCTATATAAAAAATTAAAAGTGGACAGACGAAAATATAGAGGTAGAAAAGCAACTACAAATAAAGTGTTATAAATTTTAAATTTGTAATACATGTCCTCTTCCTTCACCACGTATCACTTTTTAAACAACTCACATGTCACATAGTCACATGGATCTATAAATTTATATCTTTGACCTACTGGTACTATTTCTCTCTTATCTTTCTTTACATTACCCTACAATCATCCTCCATTCAATCTCTGTTTTCTATTCTTGTATTGTTACAATAAATTAGATTCTAGATATACGCATTTTGTATGTGTAAGAAATATGCGTTTAGAGACGGGACGTGTGAGATGCAGCGACGAAATTAAATTTTTGGACGGATGAGGTATTCTCGAACATGGCCGGCGTTATTTGATAGCACCAAGCAATGGGTTAAGTTTACTCTCAGAAACGATACAAGACTCTTTGGTTCTCATAGCTGGCAGTGGTGGGAGAGAGAGTGTCTGCCGACGGCAGATCTGCAGGTTCACCATCATCATGTTCTTCCGTAATTATTTTTTTTTTGTGTGATCACCGGTTGATGGGTAGCGGCTGCAGTAGTTTAGAAGTGGTGGTCATGACCGTTTATCTTGTTAATGTTCAACTGTTCATTCATCCGGGTTTAAAAGCGACCATTTCTTTGGTTACTCACCGGATCTGCTATAGGTCGATGTGCATTTTTTTCGTCTGCTTTTTCGTTATGTGATGTATAGAAGTGGTATCATTTTTGTTTAAAACACATATAAAGTAAGACTTATGTTTATGGTAAGTTTTGTTACTACGTTGCTTGTTTAGGCGTCGCGGTGGGCGATGGTGTATGTATATTGGTGAGAAGAAAAAAGAATAATATACTGGTAAGAAAGAAGATGAATGAAAATTAAAAGAATAAAAAAATGAAGAGTTGTGAGGAGCACGCAAAAACACGCACGGTGTTTAAATATATATAGGGAATTTTATCTTTATTTTTTCTTTATCCTTTTTTATATATTAAAAAAATCTGTTTTTATTACTTATCGACCAATTAGAGGGAGTGGTTAAAGGTTTATCAAAGTTTACCAAATTTTCACGTTGCGAGTGTATCCAATAAAATCTTTCCACCTGAATTTGTCCCTTTTACCAAACTTAATCAAAATTGTGACAACAATTCTACCAAACTTCCTAATTTCCAATTTTCTTTTTATTCTGTTTATCTTTAATGCTCAAAAAACACAAACTATATAAAACTAAGACATAACATTTCACTAAATTTTATTAAACTAAATAAAAATATTTAACACGACTTAAAAAAAACATCTTACATACTTAAAAACTTTTTTTTAGCTAAAATTAAGAAAAAAACATTTGACAACAAGTTCTAAAAAAAAGAACTACGACTTAAAAGTTACATTGTCATCCGTGCTTATTGACAAGTTCGTGTTTTACGGCAAGAATGAGTTCTAGCAGAGAGGGATCGGTGATGTGCAAATTCAAATTCCGTTGTCAAACCTTCATCTTCTTCGCACCGAGTTGTGTAGCCTAAAGATTTTCCGCTAATTGATCCTTCTGGCGTTTAATTTCCAAATATGATGACTTTTTGGTTGCGTAAGGTAATCTTATCTGCCACATTGTGGGTCAAGGAAGAGGACGTGGCTTGCTTCTTTTTCGACTTTCTTGATTCAACGGGAGGGGGGTCCTCATTCATGTCGGGAAGGATGTTGTCGTTGCTAGCCGATTCGTACTTCCCCGACTTCCTTTCTGAGAAACACTAGTCGAACCTCCCATGCCGACAACTTCTTGAAAACAATCTTGCTCTAGGATATTAATGATAGTCTTATTGTCAAATGATTTTGGAGATAACACAGAAGTAGATTAGTTGTAGAGAAAAGTCGTGGTTGCTATCTACTCTAAATTAGGTTGCTGGTCGCGGTTTCTTATGTGTATGGTACAATATCTACAAGGTTAGATTGTTGTTGCTAAAACGATACATAGATCTTTTGTTTTATATGGTTTGAGCTTCTATTGTGGATCAGACCTCACATGTTTGTTTTCTCTTGTAAACGGTTGCTGAAAATTTTTGAATGCTCATGGCTGATATAAGTTTAGATTGTGCAAATGGTTGTCGAAAAAAGTAAATGTCTTTGGATGGCGAATTGAGATGGATAGGCTTCCGAGTTAGGAGAACCTGCATAAAGGAATGTGGCCGTGAAACTTCTGCTCCGTTGGAAATGTACAACTTGAAACGACTTATCATCTTTTCACTTCGTGTTCTGTTGCGTGAGATGTTTGGCAAAGAGTGGCGAACTGGTGTAAGGTCATTTATGATTTCGCCACTGAGACCTTTTTGAACTTATTCTTTCTTCTAACTTGCGTGCTATTGGCAAGAAGATGATTCAAGCTATTATGATTCTCGCTTTTTGGTGCACCTAGGTTGCAAGGAATGAGATTGATATTACATGCTATTATGATTCTCGCTTGGTGCTATCTGTCGCTTGGTTTTTATGAATCAAGAGTAGGGCGAAAATGATCATGGGCGAGTGGAAGTAGTTTTTTTCTGTAATTATTGTTGTGTTTTGTTGTAAAACTCTATTACACCATCCAACTTAGATACGAGTATGATTTAGCATTCAATATTTACATTTAAATATCTCAATTATTTTTTAAATATAATTTTGCCTTTAACGTATAAGTATACTTTTGTTTCATATCCTAATTCTTATATTGATGATGTTTTAAAACTCGTGTATTTGGGTCTAAAATCTATGATAATAAATAACTTAAGTTATAAGTAATTTTCTAAAATATAACACCAGTATTGCTTATTATCAAACAAGAATTATATAGTTGAGTTTTGTAAAGTCATATTTATTATCCTCAATATTTACTGTAAAAAAAAAAACACAAACTATCTTTATAAAACACTCAATCCTGCATCTATCTACCCATATCGAATTTGCTTTTAACTTTTTATCATATTTAACTAGATTATAGCTTTCATAATAAGCTGGGGAGCATATTAAACAAATGGGTAATGATCAATCCTCCTAATTGGTTAGCCTAAAAATTATCCTAAGACTAATAGGAGCAAGGGTTCTCAAGAACCCCAAGTCTTACACTTTTTATGCCGTGTAGGATGACACCTTAGACCCCTTCAAAACCTTGGAGTAAGGGGTTCTCAAGAACCCCAAGCTTTCTATTTTTATTATTATTATTTTTTTACTTTTCTCCCGTCCTCATCCGAACGCTATCTGCCAAAATTCAATGGAGAACGCCGCCAGGGGCGGTGTACCTGGCGTCCCCCAGGCGTTCTCCGGCATTCTCGAACGTTTTTGGGGAGACTAACGCCTTACTCCTATCAGCCTAATTAATAGGATTGTGACATGTGGAAAATCAAATGGTGAGGTTAAAAAGAATTAGTGGATTACACGTGTTAACAAGTAGATGTATTTAAAAGGATTTTTAGAAAGATTGGTTAAAAAGATTTATCATTTTCCTAAACAAATTATATGAAATGTTTATTACACTGGACATGATTTTGATTTAAATATTGGTAGCATTGTTATTATTTAATACAAGAATATTTGAAAGTCAGGATAAAACAAGACATCAATTGCTCACACAAATGCATAACTAAAAAACTACAATGCTTCCAACAGAACTTTGATAATGCATGATAAGAAAACTACACTATCCATACATTTTGATGCTAATCTAAAACCACTATCAGTTCAATTTACAGTATGCTACAGAAAATTTCGCCATCATCGTATCAAAAAATCAAAATTTACAGGCAAACACCATAGGCTTAAAGATAGGGCTGCTTCCGTCGGTACTTGAATTAATTGTCTTGCCTGCTGGCTAGATGGCTTAGTTGCTTGCTTGTATTAAGCATTATAAATACTTGCAAAGAAGTTCCTTTCAAATTTCCATCCCTTAATTATGATGAGTAAGCAATGCCAAGTATATGAATATGATTATTGCTTCCAGATTCTCCTTTGTTTTCTTTCAAAAGATTAACAAAAGAGAAAAGTGATATTTAGGCCCGCAGTATCCAGCCATCCCGTTTTGGACTGTTGTTTTCTTTGACTAGTAAAACCTCCTATGTTGGGTAGAACTTAACAGCTTGTTCCATGTGTATTTTTAAGATTTGCCTACCTTGATACCGTTTCTTTTTCAAATATTTATGAGCCTTCACGACGTACACAAATTCTGGACCATAAAGATGGCATGCCGAAGCGGCTTTGTATGCTACAAGATCCATATTACCTGAGAATGATGCAACATGAATACATGATAACAGAAAAACCAATAAAAAAACTACATGGATATCACTTGACACAGTAATGTAAGTATAGGATGACCATCCAAATTCCAAAATGTGATGTTATTAGCATAAAAGCTCCCTAGATGCTTAATGTATATACATAGGATGTCTTCTGCAACACTTAGTAAGTTAGCATATACTAGTTCTGTTGATGCAAAACCTGGGTTAACCAACCCAACTAGTACCAAAAGATTGCTCGTTTTGATCTGAACCCGAAACTACCCAGAGTCCCAGACTATCAATTTTCTCGCACTAATAATCATCACTCAATTGATTCATGAAAAACTCACGCTTTTAAAAAAGGAACAAACAAAAACTACCTGAGGCAATTTCTGATGCAAGTATGGTTTGGGTAAAGTGACGGGTCATCCACCATCGACAACGTAATTTCCAGCTCTTTCTCGACACATTGTCTTTGAACATATCAAGAGGATTCTTGGAACACTTTGTGTAACTATCACCATAGCTTTTCTCACAAGTTGACATCCTATCCTCGTCAATTTGGGAAAGCCTGATAAAGCAAGAAGCAAACTCTTTCCAAACTTCAGAGTCTGCATAGGTAGCATCTAAATGCAAACCAATCATCTCTACCAGCTTTTCTATGCTGTAATATCCTGAAATAATGATCCACACAGACACAAGGAGGTCAGGTTAAGAATCAGAACCCACAAATTAAATGCATAACGATGACAATCTTCTAATGCCCGTGAAATTTATAATTGTAGCAAATGAAGGGTCAGGGTCCTCAGGGAGAAGAATAAAGTGGTAAATCCCTAGTACAAACTGAAATATATCGGTGGGTTGACCTAGGTATCTTCCTGTCTTTATTAGTTCCGTTTTTGGTAAAAAAGAATGTATTCAGTGTGACTAAAAAAAACATTTCAACGAATAAATAATGGATTCAGGAGGTTTTATGAATTACAATAAAACAGCCTGGCTGACTTTTGAGTCACTCGTTGGTCCTGTTTGACCCATTTAACCTGACTTCGTTTCAACTGAAGTTTTTACTTAACCAGTTTTGAAAGTAAATTCGTCAAATTCACTACCTCAACAATTTAAACAGAAGGCTCCAATGGAAGCAATTTTTTTGTTAGTGACATCAAGTTTTGAACATACACACAGTAAACTTTGTCACAAATATAAATAGCGCAAAACCTTAGCCAAAGTACCAGGTTGTGTTTCAAGTATGCAAAATTCTAAAATCATGTGAAATTAACTAAATCATTTAAGTAAGCATATCTTTGAGAATTACACATCATACCGGATCCATTATAATTAAATAACTCACTGCGAAAGAAAACACGGACAAGAAGAATATGACCAATCAAAATATGTGGAGAGTTCAAGATGAGATAGCATACCATCATGATGCAATTTGATTAGCTTTGTCAATGAGTGGCTACAAGTTGGATCCTTTCTTAATGCATCCTCAAAGCAAATGCCCTGTTTGTTCGCGTCCTCATTGGAAAAATGCTCCAGCAAACTAGCTCTTAGTCTTTATAAATAAAAGAGTTTAAATTAGAAAAAGTTAATAAAAAAACCTAAAGTGCCTAAGGATCTCACTATGAGAAAGTAGGACCACCTAAAGGGAAGTGCAGCATCAGAATTTAGAACAATACTTTCAACCTCTTCTATAGCTTCTTTGACTTGATCCCCAAACAACAGTATCTAGTAACATTGAAATGTAACCTTAGTCCGGTAACAAAATTTAGACAATTGAGAAGTCTTATTGAAATAAACTGAAGCGAAGACAGAATTGTCGCTTGCCTGTATTAGAGGGAGTAAAGCTTCAAAAGCTGGAGGAGTAGAATGAAGAGCGACACGTAAATGCTTCACTGCAGCCTTATAGTGATCAGTTTGTATTCCCTTTTGGAGAGAAATAAAATCCTCAAAGTAATGTGTGATGGGTTGTCTTATAGGCATCAGCATATAGTCTAAATCTGTAACAAGAACAGCCAAACTGATTCAATTGAGCTAAAATTACATGACTAGCAGGTTAATTATGATACATAAACTTAAGAACTCACCACGAGCATAGAATATTGAACCATATTGTTTGTTCCCAGTATGAGGAAACTGAGAAGCGTTGCCAGTTTGATCACTCTCAGCAGGGTCCATATCGAGTTCTTCATACTCGGGTACTTTTTTCAGGTTATAATCAACCTCCATTGGAACTACTCTATCTTGATCAACAACTTTTTCAGGATCAAATGCTTTGTCAATTCTGATGGAGGTATTTGAATTTTGTAATGAAGGACTGCATGCTAGAACCTCAACAGCACTTTGTCCATCAGAATGATTGTGGGACATGCTCTGTTGAGGCTCGGACATTGACTGAATTGAAGAACTAGACTCGAGTGAATCATGTAAGCCTATTTCTTTCTGGATAGCATTGTACCATAGATGAGAATAGGCCAACCCGACAACCAAATTCGCGATGGGGTCACTTGTAAAGCCACTTTCTTGCAGAAGACTGAGAAAACACAATTTGACTTGATTAAAAATAAACCAACTCCACATGTCAACAAAACATGTGTTCAAATTCTAACCAAATGGCTTAAATAAATCTCAATAGCTCTAAAAAAAATACAAAAAAAAACTAGCATACTGGTGCAAACATAAATACATAGGCATAAAGGCATAGATGATAGATTAAAATCAACTAGATACGAACCTTATCACAACCTGGTAGGCACCGTCAGTGTCGCCTTGCGAAAGACAGAACAGAAGATATTCTAACTGTACATCAAACCTACCCTGCTCAAAGATCATAAACATTCAACCCAAGAAATGCAAATAACGCATATTAAATCGTCATAATGATAATAACAAAAGCATATTGTATACCTTGGAGAAAGAGCGCTTATTTTTAGTACCCGCATAGCTTTTTCTCATAGATATATCGTAAAGCTGCTGGATTCTTCTTGGTTTAACTTTTGCAAATCCCATATGATGTAAAAGCTCTAATGCAGCCTACATACATACATTCAAATCATGTTAAACCCTATATTTCTAGTATTATTTTTATGTATCCAAAATTAATCAACCTGCCAACAATACATAAATTCCTATTTGGCCGCAATCGTAAAATACTTAAATAAATATCTATATCATATAGAAATTCACTTCATATGATTTTGTCAAAAAGTATAATGAGCTTCGGGAAAATCGAATAAAAATGATCAGAATTAGAATATAATTAAATATCACAAATATGTATCATTTAAATATATATTGACAAATAAAAACAAACAAATAAATGGTAAAAAGATAATAATAAATACTATATACCCAATATTTAGTCCTGTTTGATAACAAACAGTTATCCTTAATGGTTGCTTTCAACAAGAGACTTAAGACGCCAGATGCTTCTGACCAATTTTGACGGCGGACAAGTTGCCGGAGAAGATACCGGAGTCTACTCCGATGTTGACAACGTAAACTCCGAACATTACGTCCTGTGTTTTTCAAAGTATAGCTAGGTTTTGTAATTGATAACATTATTCCTTTTATGTTTCTGTCGTTTTGTTGGTTGTTGTTGCCTTTTCTTTTTCTTCTGTTGGTTTTATTATTAATAACAATTTCTTCTTCTTCTTCTTCACCGTAGATTCCTTCCATTAAAACGTCGTCGTCCATTACGGTGCGGCGACGGCGGTGATGTTAAGTGCAGAGACCGGCGGTGGTGTTTGGATTTATTTTTTTTTAATAATAAAATGGTAATAAAACCTAGTTATACTTTGAAAAAATACAGGAAGTCGGAGGAGATGTTAAGTGCGTATTAGGATGATGTTTTCTTTTTTTCCCTAACATTAGGTCGTTATGTGACTCATAAAAAAATCTCACGGTGAAACTTTAAACTTACGCTAAAAAAATGAGAGGAAAAATATGTTATTCCTAAAACTCGTTACGCGTTACAAGTATTTGGAGAAAAATCTCTAAAACTTATTATTCTTAAAAGTCAAACTCAAAAAATAACATTAATTATCATTAGGATTAAGGTGATAATCACATTTGGCCGTTTGGGAACCAAGCCCAGCCCA
>JANDBE010000045.1:7560812-7572270 GCA_024320915.1 Erigeron philadelphicus | reverse complement strand
AGTCTACACTCACTACTACAGAAATCGCCTTCTTCCACGGTTAAAAAAGGCCTTTCTACACGGTTTATGTTCCGTGCAAAAGTGTTATGTACCTGATTATATTTCCTTTTTACACGGTTTGTTACCCGTGTCAAAAACCCAAACCTTTTTACACGGCTATACTAGAAACCGTGTTAAAAGTCCTTGTTAAGAATAAAAAAAAAATATTGGTTTCTTGTGGCTACATCTGGATCGACAAGATCAACAACATAAATTAAACAAATAATTTCAACAACCAACCATTCAAAAAAACAAATTAATTACAAATAAATTCATACAATTACAAGTATACCATAAAAAAAGTTACATAAGCAAACTTAATGAAATACATTCAAGTTTAACCCACCTAGTGATAATAACATCATGAATCATTTATAAAAATTTATCATCATAGTTGTATACAAACCATTTTCGAATATGTGAGGAAGTTGGGGATCTTGAATCTCAAATCTAAGATCGTAACCTTCACTTGTCTCTCATCTCTTTTTCAGATCTGTAAGGATAATATATACATGAAAGGTTTTATTTTAGTTTGATAAATATAAGAAAAACCTCAAGATCTAGTTAATTTTTATATATTCGTATTGATTTCATACACAAACAAGAAAGGAACTTAAAGATTATAAAAAAAGACTTACAAAAGAGCTGCGATTATGACTAATTCGAACTGCGATTTGGTCTTTTTTCAGCCTCAAAACCCAGATCTATATTGACCAAAGAGTGGTTAATTTTGCTAGCAAGGATGAGAAGAAAGTATGATATTTTTATGCTAAATATCTGAATTTTTTTGATTTTCTTTTTGTTTTTGCTGTTGATTTTCGCATCAATGGCTGTTGGTTGTGTATATTTCTCAACCCCAAAATCATAAAATCTTGGCTTGATTTAGGCTTGAACAAGAAACTAACAAAGTATGTTTTATTGTTTTGTCATAGCACTCCAAGTAGAAAAAGAAGCACATGTTTTTTGCCTTGATTAAGACTTGAAATCTAAATGATTTATTGTTTTTCTTTTTTTTTTAAATGCTACGATCAGGAGCAAAAAAAATGTAAGTGTCAATATTTCCGTTATTTTACACGGCTATTCTAGTCAACCGTGTCAAATTATCTGAACACCACATTTTTACACGGCTTGATATTCTCAACCGTGTCAATATTTCCGTTATTTACCCATTTTACACGGTTTTGTGTTAACCGTGTAAAATAAACATAGACTAATGGCCATTTTTGTAGTAGTGACTAAAAAGTGTGAAAAAAGTTACAAGTTTCACATTTAAAAGTGCGAAGAAACTTTTTACACACTAATAAGTGTGTAAAATATTAGATTTGTACGCACTTTTATTTGTAAAGATAATTTCTTCGCAAGTGATTTCTACGCACTATAGAAATCATTTCTTCGCAGGTGAATTTTACACAAGTGCGAAGAAATCGCCCGCGAAGAAATGATCTCCACACTTATAAGTGTGTAAAGTATAAAATTTGTACACACTTATTAGTGTGAACATTTTTCTTCACACTTTTAAATGTGAAGCTCCTAGCGTTCTTCGCACTTTTTAATGTAAACTATTTTGTACACATTTTTAAGTGCGAAGTATTCAACAAAATTCTACACACTTTTCAAAAGTGTGTAGAATAAAGTGTGTAGAAATGATTAATTTGTTGTAGTGAATAGTGGTTGTGTCAACGACTGGCGTAATGGTGACAACTGACAAATAGTGTAGGTTTTTTGATATAAAAGTAATTGATGTATAAACTGGTAATGTAATTATATAAGAGTTGAAGGGTAAGTTTTGTACATTATATCATTATGAGTATTTTTGAAACATTAATAAAGGAGGTAGTTGTAGACTTGTAGTAGTAACGAGGGATGTGTAAGAAAAAAAAAAGTAATGAATGGAACCCTATGCCCATATCACGATTGAAAAATGAGGGATGTGTATCTTAAGTAGAAAGGATCATTATTTGAAAAGAAAAAAAAAGGTAATTTACTTTATAAAAATATATAAATATATAGATATTACAAGGGCAAAATTATAAAGAAAAATGCTATCGCAATTCATAGTAAAAGTAACATATATACAAGTACCACGTACATGTCACACATAAAAAATTTCATGCATATATATAGTTGTGTGAAGGAGATATCTATCCAAAAACTATGTAACAATCTCAAAGCAATTTCTTTTAATTGGATTAAGCATAGAGTAAAGTTTATGGACTTGACTTGGAGAAATTGGTGTACATTTTCCTTCTAAAATGTATATTGTATCTGTATAGTCTTTGGCTCGGCTAGCTTCTAACTAGCGAGTCTTTTCTAATGAAATTTGCAGTTAAAAAAAAATATATAGTTGTGTGAAGAGACTTTCTCTTCAATTTCGCTATAAATTATACATATATGTTGCTTTATGATGATGTGATGTTAGATTGTTAGTATGACATAGATAATAAAGGTACACACCAAAAATGTGAGAAAATAAACATGCATGTAAATTCAACAATACTAATAATCGACCACTACTTCTAGATTGTGATATAAATTTGTGACTTTGAATATTTTAGATGTCATTTCTTCCTAGGTCTAATGATAAAGAGAATAATCAAGACTCGAGAGGTACAATGTTGTGCTTACAAAGTAGGTATTATCCTAGAGTTTTGAAGGAAAAGTTTGTTATGTGTATAATTGTTAAAGTTACTACTTTACTCTCTTTGTTTTTTTGAAAATTATAATATTTTGTGTATGTGTGTAAAGAATACTTTGGATTGAAAATAACATAGATATATGATTAAAGATGTCAAAAAAAGTGTATATACATATATATTTTTTATTTGTCTCTCTAAAGAGGCCAAAAAAGAGCCCTTCCTATAAAGAACACAAGTCAAATCATCAAAAGGAAAAACAAAAGACGAGCAAAAGAAAAGAGAAAAGGAGGGGAAAAAAGAAAAAAAAAACTAGAAATTTCATTGTTTTGTAAATATATTATATAAAGAAATCTTCTGTAACTAATTTCGAATTTGCATTTTTGATAATATTTCCACAATTATCAATGTCATGGCAATTGAAGAAAAACAGTGTACTTGATATTATTGTGAGAATTAGAAGTAGAATTTTACAATTCCATATTTCCATTTGTGAGAATAAATTGATTTTAAGACCCTAAAATTTGCTGACATTTCTTTCTTTATATATTTCTATAAAGTCGTTCAATTATACATATATTAAAATTCAAAAGTTAACTAAATAGTTAGATATCAATTTTACATATCGAAATGATTTACATATTAGAATCAATAAACATTTTCTATTCTAAATACATATTAATCTACTTATAAATATTAACTAAGCAACTCTAATAAGGTATATTTACATTATTGTAAGTTGTATTTATATCAATTTTATGATTTTATCGACTCGCAACAACATCAAATTAATAAAAAAAAGGTGTTGTTACGTTGCATTGTGTGGATATAAATTAGAGATGTACATGGGACTGGTCTCGTCCCTGTATTGATGGTACTAATCTTGAATTTATCCAAAACTTGGTATCAGTATTAGTCTCATTTCGCGAACCAAGAAAAATGAATAGCGGTCTCTAGTCCCATTCGGTACCACTTCTTGGTACTGGGATTTGGTCGGTGGATCGATACCTGTGAAAATAATGTTGGTGCATTTCCGGGTGACAACATCATTATAGAAGTTTGTCTTGAGTATATTGAATATGTACTTGTAATGAACATTAAGTTTTCGCATGTAATAAATTGAACTCATGTCAGTCAAACTCATGTTGACTCGGTCAAACTTGTGGTGACTTGGTCGAGCTCGACCTATACGAGGTCAACTGATTAGACGTCGGCCCGATCCGGTCCATGTTTAAGCCTATATATACAGATGTAAGGTTTGGGTTTTTAAGAGAGAGAATTTTGGTTGCAACTCGTGGAATTTCTCAGTTTTACGTTTTCGTATTTTTTAGTGTTTTCGAACTTGGTATTTACTTGTAATCACATTTACTGAAGTAATATATAGTTCCAATTCATATTCATATTCATATTCATATTCGTGTGTTCGATTGCTTTTGTATAAGAGTTTTCGCGCTTATACATTGAATACTTAATCTCATTGATTCGGTGGCATAGATACTAACAATTAATTTGAAAATTTTTTACCTTATATCAATCAAACACATCTCTAGAGATCAACCTCAGAATCTCAGATAATATCGACCTATGTAATTAGAACAAATCTAAAGATATATACGTAATACGATACGTTTTCTAAATAATTGAATCCTATCACCTTTATTTAATTCTTTTTACTTTTAAATTTGTCCATCATAATGGCCCAGTGATTAATTTTTTATTGGAAAATAATGTTTCAAAAGCTGTCGACTCCACAATGAACAATATACACACGAAAGTATATGATTTTGTTTTTTTTCCTAAACATTTAGTCGGCGTGCGACATCTTAAAATTTCACGTATAATGGTAAAGCCTTGCACGTATGCTATATAACAAAATATTGATCATGAGCCGTTACAAGTAATTAGAGGGGAAAACCTCAAGACTTGTCATCCTTAAGGATCGAACTTAATACCTTGGATAAAACCTGAAATGCCAATAACTAGCTGAACTAGCCTTCGTTAGCATATGATTTTGTTTTAAATTGAAATTTAGGGCAATACCAAAACTAAAAGTGATGGTTAAAGCTAAACCGACAAAAATATATAATCATATTAAAAATAATTGAGAAAAGATAGATATATATTTATACTCTCTAAAATATAAGAAGAGGGAACATATTCTCTATCTCTATCTGTCTATCTTTTCTCCATATATAAATAAATAAACACATACACACATTACATTTAATGAACCACAAGAAGCTGGTTGTGTACACCCAAAGAAAGTGACCCTTTATATCACTAATTCAATCCATTCCTTGCTTTCTCACTTCACCAACACCTTTATTTAAAATCATATTTCAAATCTTAGTGAAGAAAAAAGAAGAAGAAAATAATGAAGATAAATGTGTGGATGGTTTGTGTTGTTATGTTTATGATTAGCAATGAAAAATTGATAGTTATGACTTGTGCATACAAGAACTACACTGTTGGAGATGATCTTGGTTGGTTTGACAAACTTGAGAAATCAAATGTGGATTACCAAAAATGGGCTTCGTCTAAGACATTCTCTCTTGGTGATTTCCTTAGTAAGTAAATCTATTCTCCATCTCTTGATCTACTTACTACATATATAGTAATTTATATTCATTTCTTTTATAGTTGTTTTTGGTAATGATCTTTTAGAGTTGTTAATGTGTAGCTATGATGCAAAGGTTCATCTATCTCTAGTATGATACATAACTTGTATATCAATCTACCTTAAAGTGTTTTCATTTTTATTTTATTTTTATTATTACTAGTTGCTACTACTATCTTTTGCTCATCATATAACTAATATATAGAAATTAGATGATAGAAACTAAATATGGCTTTTTTAATTTTTTATACTTAACCGCTAAAAATAATGTTTACTTCATTTTGCTCTCATTGTCTTCAAATAGAGTCTCTTCTGTGTATGATGTGTGCTAATTACATTGCCTTTTGATTATCAGAATGTCAAATGTATCCTTTTATGCTTTTTTTTTAGACAATAAACATTATTGTAGAACAAACAGAAATTATGATGTGAATAAATTAATTAAATTTGGACGGTGTGTAATTTACATGATAACTTATGATAATGATATTTTAACTTGGTAACTTCAACGTGATCTGTTTTAATATTTGAAAAAGGTGAACTTTTTTTTTTTTCAATTTTTGAATGGCAAAAAAGGTGAACTTATTTATTATATTATTATTCCAGCAACATGGAAATATTAATACTAGAAAATATTGTATTTGTTTTTTTTCTCACAATAAGTGTTACTCGTATGTTAAATGGGTTAGTTATAGTTAGTTTATTTGTTATTATAGATGGATAATAAAATCATGTATTTAACTATTTCATTAAGTATGCATTGATGTTATGCATAGATTGCACATGCTACGTCTCTTTGTAGAAGTGGTTTGGGCTTAAATGGCTAAATGTACATTTTTGTTGATTACTGGTTGCTACTTTAGGTGGATCAATATATATAGATGGATAAAGTCTTGTTTAAATTATTTAATACAACATGGTCATAATATTAAATATTATATCATTGTTTCTTGGTATCATATTGCAAGTTTCAAAAAATGGATAACCATAAATTTACACAACACTATGAATTGTTACTTGTTCTTTTTGCCCTAATGTATATGCAATGTAATATATACGATAAATAAATAATGTATATGCAATGTAATATATACAATAAAAAAATTTACTAGATTTAAGTCGAAACTTTGAAATGAATTTTAAAAAACCAAAATATACACATTGGATATTTATGGGAAGATAACATATGCAAAATGCATTCTCCATAAGAAAGGGGTAACAGACTATCTTGGTGAGACCCCATAGGGGGTGAAGTCTTTAGAATAAAATGCACCTAAGAAGATTTTATGAAGCTTTTAAATGATTTTTTGGCTAGCATATATTTAACGATTAACTTTAAAAATAATATTACTTGTAATTATTTAAATATAAAATAAATAAACTACCGACTAATAAATACATTTTTATAAAAACTGGACAATTGTTTTGTCAATAAAACTGTGACAGGTGGTGTAATAAAATATATAATTAGGAGAAAGCATGGCATGTGTGGGTTGTTCAGATTTCATGATTGACAACTATACAATGTTAAAAAGTAGGCTGTACTACAAATGTAGCCCATAGTGATTGAACATTCTATGATTATCTTATCCTTATCATTGCAATGCACTTGCAATCTGCAAGATTTGTTTTTACAGAGTCCTTTTCATAAATTTGTTTTACTCATAAAATGATATTTTGTTTTCCACAGTATTTAACACAGATAATAACCACACAGTTGTACAAACATACAATTCCACCATCTACAACCTCTGTGATGATAGTGATTCGCTCGATAACGACACGTTCCATTTTGCATCACCAGATCCATCCGCGGCCATTGTCCACCCTGTAAGTGTAGCTGTCCCACTCCTCAAAGTGGGACCTACGTATTTCTTCTCGAGTGATTATGATGGTGAGCAATGCGAGAATGGCCAAAAGTTCAGTATCAATGTGACACGAGGACAAGGTTTACCACCAGATTTGAAGACTCCGTCACCAGAAGCTCCGGGTCCAGTTAGTCAACAATCAGGTGATGATACGGTGCCTGACACACTAGTTCCAGCCAACTTTGATCATCCTAAAGATCTTGGTGACGCTGACAGTGATGATGATGATGACGATGGCAAGAAAAAGAAATCAAATGGTGTTATTATACAAAACTCTAGATGGGGATTTTTCAAGAGTTCGATTTTGTTTGGGGTATTATATACTTGTTGGTAGATTAAGACATGCATATTTACTTTTAAGATATTATTTAATTATTTGTGAGTTGTATAAGAAGCTCAAAGAATAGGGATTGTGTGAGTTGATATAGGAAGGATTGCTAAAGATAACAATAGAAATAAGGGACGGATGTATTTGATTGCTCAAGTTTTCTAATGTCATTGTTGTTTTCTCAATGATGAAAAGTTAGTGTTCCGTGCAGAATTAAACATACATGTCAAAATCAGAACTACAGCAGCAAGAACCATTGTAGGAGAACTTGTTGAACGGTGTTTCCAGTACACTGGCATACATATGCTTGTTGATGCAAATCCATCCCCAGATTGTCCGCGCCTGTAACAAAAACAATACAGTAATCCTATTAACATTCATAAAAGTTGTGATCTAAACCAAAAGGCAGAAATTTGGATGATTATGTTGCAATTTCACAAGGTTAGTATCACTATTAGATAGATGATTATTTCAGCCCATTCACTTACAAATGGGTTGATGCAGGTTAGGTTTTATCCCCTAGCGGGACAAATGGGTAAACTAAAAGCAAGTAAAAGAAACATGGACCAAATGGATGGAAACTTGCCAAGCTAAAAACAAGTGAAGAAACATGGACCAAATGGGTCAAAAGTTGTCATCATCAAAAATACAATAAACCACTTTAGATATATATTGCGTATAATTTTCATAATCATATTCATTATTTTTCTTCTGGATTTTATATTGGAAAATATTTAGCGTCAACCAACCCATCATTTTTTAAAGAGGACATTAATATATTATCAACCGTCAATGATGGCTAGTCCAACTGGTTAGAGGCATCCCAGGTTTTACTCAAGGTCTTGAGTTTGATCCTTAGGGATGGCAAGTTTTGGGGTTTTTTCCTCCGAATACTAGTAACGGCTCATGATCAACATCTCGTTGTTTAGGGTACGTGTAAGGCTTCACCATTATACAGTGAGGCTTCCCTGTGTCGCATACCGACTAAATGTTCGAAAAAATATATATACATTATCAACTTTAGCAAGTCTGTAAGGTAATCCAGGTATCTCATTTTTCATTTTGCATTTCACTTCATTTCATTTCATTTTAGATTTTACACACATAATAATATCTTAATTGTCTAAAAAATAAACTAATACGATACCCGCGCAAATGCAACGGTGGTCGTGACGGAGACAATGTGGTGGTGCCATCAACCGATTGTTGGTGGTGTCGATGTCGAGTGGTTTAGATTATTGAAGAGAACATGTGGGGTGGCTCAAGTAATAATATTTTGGAAGAAACCAGTACATGAATGTGATCAACAACATGGTGCATGCTGGAACACACTATACAGAAAGTCAGAAACTAAATAAATGATGCTTGTGGTCATAAATATGGATTCAGATAATTCCTCTAACATAGAATGATTATGATCTCTTCATGCATCTGTTCAATGTGATTGTGTCCAAATGGCACTAGAAAGTTTATGGTGGTGTAATTGTTAGTTGTTACAAATGGCTTAATAGAGACTAGAGAGCAATGTTACCAGACAAAGCCAAAACTCCATAGATCTTTAGAATGGTGGTCATTCAATTTGATTATTAAAGGACCCAGAGAAAAAAAAATCTACAAGGGTATAGGCTATTGCGTTTTCCTTCTGAAAATCTTATTTGAAAGCCATAAGCAAGATATGGTTTACCAATCATGGGCTGAACTGCTTGTGAGTCAGATATATTTGTCTGCCGCAGCAAAGTTGGTGAAAGTATCTAATGGCCAACTGGCCCCTAGTTGTAAAACTCGGCTGAGTTGGCCAATTCCTTTGGGAGTTTTTCTTACCTCAAAGGTCGAAGCAATGCAGGCAAAATCCAAGTAGGAATTCGGTCAACAGGTCTCAAAAATAAGTGGTCAACATCCGTAATCTTGGTCAAGATTGGTGAAACCGTTGCTAGATCTCTTAAATGTTTCACATTTACCACTGTACCAACTTATTTGTAGAAAATTTTCAAATATTTTTTGAACTAATTCAGAATGGTTTTTAATTTATAAATTCAAACTATATTGTTCTTAAATAGAAATTTCCAATCCGAGTACCAATCAAGCCACCTTGTACTCTTACCTCGGTCCCCGGACAAGGAGAGCCCGAGTTGCGAGTTCTCCAACCTTGAAATAGCCTAAGAGATATACTAAAATGATGCTTGCATAAACCCAAAATTATATTTCGACAATAGCCAGGAACATGTTGAAGTTGACTCTCACTTATGTTTGATAAAGTATAATGTGGCTACTTAGAGACTACCATCTAAGAATATATCGAGTGTTGAAGTAATAAGGTTAATCTTGTTGCCTTATAATAGCACTTGTAACAAGTCTAGTTAGGGGATCCTATATGTTTGTTAGACGTATGTCGTCTTAGGCCCACTAAAAGGCTACATAACAAAAGCATCTAAAGGCAGCAGGCCTTATTAGATTAGGTTACTTGGAGAACAAAATTTAGGGTTAAAACCCTAATTGTGTAGCCTATATTTACTCAGCTCTTGTACATGTAATTATTATCACTCAATAAAATACCCCAGTTGCCCCGTGGATTAGTTCACACACATCGTGTGAGATACCACGTAATATCCTGTGTCTTTTAATTTCCAGCATCTTTACTGTTCTTATTCTGTTTTGTGTGTGTGATACCTAACAATGTTGTCCCATTGTAACCTATTTATTAAGTGTTTGCCTAATTTTTATAGAGGCTTTGGATGAATATACTGTATCAAAAACGGAATGTAATAGATGCCTGAAAGAAGATAAAATAACATTCAAGAGACTAAAAATTAGCAAGGATTTAAGAACATACCCTAACATGCCCCGTATTGAGTTCCATACAGAAGTAGCAAGCTTTTTGCTGTTGTAACTTGAAGAGATATCCCTTTTATCTTTATCATGTCTTCCTGAAGATGTACAACAAATACGATGTATAAGATGGTAAAATAATATCCTTGTGGAAACTTCCTTTTCATTATTCAAAGATAAGATTACTTTGGGTACTATATTGTGTGGATAAACCACCTCCAAGGTGGCCTAGAGGTTTTCATCATGGGCCTCTTTACAGGAGGTCAGGTTCAAATCTCCCTGTGTACAATCTTGGAGTTAACTAGGGGAAGGTTCGGAAAAGGTCAAGAAATGCCCCGATTAGGCCGTGTACATCTGAGTCAAAGAAAACTGGTCCGGGTAACCTAAATACAGAAAACCTTATCCATTTTTTTGTTAATTGTGTGGATAAACACCGTTTGTCTAGCTGATAAAGCCTCTACATAAGGGTGTCTATTTCAACCCATTTACTAATTAACATTTGAAGTAACACAACCATTAACTGGGAAAGGGTCAAATGGTTCTTTACAATACAAAACAATCCTAAGGAGATACATATCAAATGGGCATCAAACAGATTGAAGTGGCCCAAAGAGTAAAATCAGTGCTTACATCCTACTAATCATTTAATTTAAAAGCTAGATTACTATTGTAATAACATTGGTTTGTCGTCATATTTTTCCTGTTTACTATCCAAATATCATGGAAATATCAACCCGTCCGACTAACTCATTTAATCTTAAGCGACCATAACCTAATTCAACCTGAACCCGTTTTGACCTATTAGCCAATTTAACCGTCTTGCGCATTTTGCCACCTCTAATGGGAAGTTGATGTTTGTCCAATATGAATATGAAGAACGTTGTAGTTTCATAAGAAGATGAAAAACAGAGACACTATACCGTTACACGTTTGATGTCGTAACGTAGCCAACTTCTCGACCAATAGGCGCTCTTCATTGCTGACAAGACAAGGACACCAGATTGCATGGTTAGTGAGCTTATCATACAGAGCACTTAATCCACTGACGATCATCAATTCATTCATCATGTAGTGATTTATATAACATACATTCAACATTCGGATTTCATACTTTCCTCGCTGACATGAATGCATACATGTTGATTAT